>JAAAKG020100446.1:0-15913 GCA_010014905.2 Druon quercuslanigerum | reverse complement strand
CATGAATATCTGCATGTTAGGTGGGACAATCTTACCCTTTAAACATCTACATTTAAACATCCATTTTTCTCCGTGCAGTGATGACGATGAAGATGAAATAAAGTTGACTTCCATTTATGATTTTCTTAAATGTGGTGAACTTGACTTCGATTCAGATTTATCAGATCAGTAGCTTTGTGGTAGTCACACTTCAGACTTGGTAACTACTGCAGACTCTACAAAATGCTTAGAAATAAATAATTAAAAACTTGTCCGCCAGTGGCAGTTTGATTCAGAGATCTTTAAATAATGTTTTGCGCAGGTTCCTAATAAAATATTAAAAATTCTTTTTAAATATTTAAAACATAAATTCCGTATTTTCAGCTTTGAATGGAAAATAGGATTTCACATTTTATATTTTTTTAAATATTTTAAGAATAATTTTACCTAGCTTTAGTAATAAAAACCAATCAGGTTTTCATCAACAATGATTGCGAGGTTTTCGAGGCATGTGATCACACCACTTTCTTTTTTAATAGAATAAAAAAAATTGGAAATATGATCAAATAATATCTTTTTTTTATAGAGCGAAGTAAATGTTGAAAAATGTTATTGGAATTTTAGAGCGAAAGTGTAATGAAAAACCCTCAAGGCTGAAAGTCTCTGAAGAATTTTTTCCTCAAATTTGTTACGGAGTGTATAAACGCGTGAAGCTTTTCAATTTCAAAGTGAGAAGTGCGTCCAAAAAGAATACTTTTTCCACATCAATTTTAAGCTAGATCGTGGAGAAAGTGTTAAGAAACTATCTACATGGAGAAAAACCCAGCTGCGGGTTGATGGTTGGGAAATTAGTTTCCTTATTGGTTAATTATTTTACGCTCGTTTTCCATCAACGATCGACACTGGCGTGAATTCCAGTTTTGATTGATGGACTGAATTCCAGCAAAATTCGCAGGTCTCTTTGATAATAATAATTGACACATTAATCAATCCGTTTCCAATTCTATATTAAATTGACCCACTTTGGCCAAATTCAAATTTCAGAACTCAGAACTGAAGCTATGTTATTTGGCGAAATGTAAATGCCAAATTATAAATTTAGACTGCAATTATTTTTCAAATAAAAATATCCGTTTCTCCTATTAAAGGTTTTCTATTTAAATATCAGACTGCACAGCCCTTGCTGACTCATTAAATTGAGGCGAGATAGAAAAAGTTATGGTGAAAAAGGGGATAAAGGAGGGATTAATAAAGAGTGTTTCGGACATTTTTAGGGAGACAAAAAGCTGGATAAAGGTAGGAGAGAAAGTAGGACATCGTTTCTGGTTGGTGAGATGAGTGAGGCAAGGATGTCCTTTGACATTATAGAAATACTTAGATGCAAAAAGTTTGAATTTAAATATAGAAAAGACAAAGACAATGAGCTTTAGAAAAGGAAGGGGGAGAAAGAAAGAATGGATTGCGAGATGGAAGGGAATAAAGTTGGAAGAGGGAAAAGAGTTTAAATATTTGGGATATACCTTGCAAACAACTGGAGATCATAGAGCACATATTAGAGAAAGGATAAAGAAAGCAACAGAGTTAATGAAACAGATATGAGAAATAGGAAAAAGAAGTTTAAAAAAATTGTAGAAGGAGGATGTGGACGGGAGGAAAATTAGCGAGAGAGGAAGAAGAAAGGAGTTTAGTTCCTCAAGGCCCTTGATTAACACTTCTAATCCCGTCCGAATTTTGAGGCCGCACGGTTGAATATTTTTGTATAATTTTTGGAGTACCTCATCTAAATAACCATATCTCGAATCAAGCAGAGCTGGTTTTTCGATAAAATGTTTAAATTATGTGTTATAATCAAAAACGTAGAGAACAATCAACGAATGGGGAAAGTATTTTCTTTAAAGATATTTAGCAATTGAGTACTCGTTTCTTACTTTTTAGGCCACGCGGTTGAATATTTTTGACGTTATGTGCAGAATCAATTTATTTAGTGAATAAAAGATTCAGGAAAATTATTTAACGTGTGCAGGAATAACCTAAGTCTTTAGGGAAATTATTCTGACTTGTTTGAACAATTATTATTTATTTTCCAAATTGTTTGCGCCTGTTAGTCGTAGGAATTCTGAAAGAATATTTTCTTCAGGATATTTAGTGCTTTCAAAAATCATTTATTCAAGCATTCGGCCTTAAAATTCAGAACCGAATACTCAATTGTTAAATATCTTGAACCAAAAAAAAAACACTTTTACCATTCATTTATTGTCTCATCAATTGCAGAAAATAATATTTTTTTACGGTTCACGGTGAAAAAATTGTTAAGCGAATAAAGTTTTTTCTTACAAACTACTAAATTTTCTGCAGAAAATAATTCACAATAATAAGCTATAAATTATTAATATAATTTAGACCTATGAAAATAATAATTGGAAACACTTTACTCATGGATTAAGGATTTTGTATTTGCAAAAATTAAAAAAATACCGTTTTTGCCTGAATTTGTTAAAAAACTGCGGTGTAAATGCATAGAATGTAAAGATTCACATTATTACTGCAAATATTAACCGATTTTCATGAATATTTTTTTTATTTCTTATAATTATATAAATGAATTATTACCGGCAGAAATCTCATGACAATGTCCGGCTTCATTCGTTCCACGTCATTCATCACCCTGCGGGAAGCCTGCTGACTCGAGTTCTCTATTTTGATTATTAAATCAAATATAAACATTTTATCGAAAAACCAGCTTTGCTAGATTTGAGATATGGTTATTCAGATGAAATATGCCAAAAATTAGACAACAATATTCAACCGTACGACCTTAAAATTCTGACGCGTTTGCCATGCTAATAAAGGGCCTTAATGATAGAGATATAGAAGACGGGACTGGAGTAAACTATAAACAACTGAAAAAAGGGAGAGGGAAAGATAATTCATAGAAAGATGGGGGACGATTGAGGAATCAAAATATAATAAATGGTAAATGATGATAAAAAAGGAAGGAGTGCCAAAGTATTTAGAAAATGGATGGGGAGAGATAAGGTGGACCAGAATGGCAAGATTTAAATTGGGAAACGAGGTAAGGGAGGGAGGTGCAGAATATTTTAATGGGAGGAAGAAAGATGAGAGCAGGTATGGGAAGGATGTAGGAGAGGAATGGAAGATAAATGAAGCGCGGTATCACATCTCGGATTCCGCTTAAAAACTAGATATAACGATATAGATATAAGAGTCTCTGTAAATTATTGTAAACAACTATGATTAGTATGTATAAGAATGTCAAAAATATGTAAACGGAGGTATTCTAATAAATCGAAGTCATGTAAATACTTAGGGGACGCATTATGAATAAACAAGAAGAAGGTTGATGTTTCACTAAATTAGGAATAAAATCATTTGAATAAAATTACTGTACTTCATCAAAAAAGGTAATTTTTTGAAGTAAAATAAATGTAATTTCATCAAAATACTTGAATTTTCAACACTAAAAGGTTTTCTACCAAAAGAGATGAATTTTCATCCCCGAGCAACGAACTTTTACGAAGAAAGTTAATTCTAAATGAAGAAAGATTACTTTCCTATAATAAATTTTTAACATAGAAGTTTAATTTTCAACCAAAAAGATAATTTTACCAAAATAGTGAATTTTACATTCTAAAGGATGGATTTTCAACAAGAGAGCTAAGTTTTTAACCAAAAATCGTATCGTTACATTTTGAGTTTATTCAACTAAAATAGATGATTTTTTAGCAGAATAGTTAAATCCTCAACCAAAAATATAAATTTATAACAAAATAGTACCATTTTCAACCATTTTAACCAGGGATGAATTGTTCACCAAGTATATTAATGCTCTACCAAGAAACACTAATTTTTAACAAAATACGTATTTTTTCAACAAAAAAGATCATTTTCCATGAACTAGTTGCATTTTTAAGTGAATTCCTTCATTTTTAACCTAATACTTGCATACTGCAACAAAATAGCTGAATTTAATAGCAAATGTATGAATTTAGAATAATAAAGTGAATATTAAACTAAATTGTTGAATTATGAATATATAAAATATGAATTTTTTGCAACAAAGTCAGAATCTTTGAGCTAAGTACAGTCGAACTTCAACTTCAACCACCTTGATTGGAGCCTTCCGAGAATTGACACCGCACCGCGGTTTCGGGTGAGAGGAGCCGCGAGGACTAAAGGGGAGGATGTGCCTTTGGTAGCGTAGCGATGAAGTGCTGAATCCTAACGGACAATCTGGGTAACTGCGTTACGACGTAGCGTCAGTTTACTCTGAAGCGGGTGGCACACTCGTTTGAATTGGATAGGCAGGGAGATTTCTGGGCTCTTAGTTTTTGTATCTGTTCACACTGCGCATGCGTCGCGTCAAAAATCGAGTTTGTTACATTTTACTTTACAAGTCCATTTTGTGATCAGAGAAATATTTTAAATAATTTCACAAGTTCTATTTTTGCAATCAATTACTTGCACATTTAATAATTTAGGAAAGTACACCAACGGTAACAAATACTCTTTCCGCCCCGACGGATGAGCAGTGCGAAAACATACGACTATGCATGCATAGTTGCAATGGTTTAAGCAAACGAGAGACAGAGTGTCTGGATCGATCATTCAAGAGAAAGGCCTCATTTTAAACGAGATGCTCAACGGCCCTCAAACGTTTTAAGTACCTAAGCAGGAAAAACATTACTTTTAACGTGTAAATTCTCCAAATATTTTTTACTGTGCAGCAAAATCCACCGCAAATGGTTCAAGTGCTATTTATTGACTGATTACATCTGGAGTAGCTTTATAGGAGCCTAACGTCAGAATCAAAACAGAGCTGCAAATGAAGTTTGACTGTAGTTAATTCTTCAACACAAGAAAATAAATTATCTGTATAGTTACCACCACGGTCCTTCCTCCCGCCCGGAGATTTTCTATGAGGGGGTGAGTGATAAAGGGTGATTTTCAAATTGTTGATATGGCTCATTATCATATATTTACTTTTAGTATAAAAGAAAAAATGGAGAAAAATTGAAATCTAAACTAGAATAAATTAGTTTTTTCAATCTCCTCACATCTTTCTTTCGTAGTTAGGAAAGAAAAAAATTGCACAGCGAAAAACTCAGTGGCCCGGAGAAATTTGCGATTGCGCGGAGAGCGGGACATTAAATGTCAGGCGCGGCGAGATGGTAACCCTAATTATCAACGAAATATATAATAGTTGAGATTTTGATTAAACAATTGCATTTTTAACTGAAAAGGGTGAATTTTGAACAAAGAAAGTTATTTTTCTACCAAAAAATACGACCTTTTAACAAAATACGTAAATTTTCCACCAAATAGTTAAAATTTCAAATATAAAATATAAATCTTTAATTAAAAATGATATTTATTATTAAGAAACAAATCTTTTCAGTTTAAAAATTAATTCCCAAGCACAAAAAAAAAAGAATTTCTCAACAAAACTGTTAAATTTTCATCCAACAGGAGAGTTTATAAGTAAAATCACAAATCTTACAAAAAAAATTATTTTTAACAGAATAGTTCTGCTTTAAACAAACTACTGAGAAAACGCTTCGACTTGCTTTGACTCCATAGTCACAGTCCTAAGTTTGGCAAGGTCACTTATGAGCACGCGTATTATTCGAAATTCGCGCATAAACTAGACATGCATAAACTAGTTCACTGACGTCAGTCATCCATTTTCGCTAAAAATAATTTTTTTTCTATTTTTATAGGCTCTGAACAATATTTTTAGGAGCAGATATGGATTTCAGATAATATTCTATACATGTTAGGATTATTTCAGATTTTTTTCATTTTTCAATCTTTTTATATACTACAAAAAGTACGTCTTCTGATAAGATCACATATTATATTCAATCATTGATTTCCCGATTTCGAAGCTCTGAAAGGTTCCAAAATTTTAACCAGAGCTTTAGTGCACTTTAATAGAACGGTCATCCAAACATCAAAAATACGAAGAAGAATGAACTTTTAACCAGAAATAGTGGGAATTTTTTATTGGGTTCTATTAATTTTGTCCGGTATTCTAACTTTTCTGCATTTTTATGGATTTAATGGTTTTACCATGATTAATTTTGATCAAAACAGATATTTCGGGTTCCATTCGTGTACAAAAACTACGAATATCAACTGCATACTATATTTATTTCTGTATCTCAATCTGGGACTAAAAATAAATTGGACATGTTATTTTTCATGTTTACTTTAAGATTTATTTCATATTTTGCTATAATTTTTATTCGCAGCTACCCTGAAAAATGTATCATTCCAATAAATGTATGTTTTAACAATTCGTAATATGCATTGACATTAAAACAGGCGTATTTTCTTTGTCTTGGTTTTATAATTAAAGAATGCGCAACCCATAAAACAAATTTTGTCATTAAACATTTTATTGCATCTTGTTTAATTTTCCATAAATTTAGTTTGTTTATTTTCAATATTATTTTTTACGATTCAAGCAAAAAATATACGTTCTCACGTAGGGTAATTTTTAACAAATTTTTAGATATAATTTATGCGAACAATTTTGCAAATAGAATTTTATTGTATCTTGTGTTGTTTGTCCAAAATAGCATTTAACAAAAATTGTTTAATGTAAAAACGTTTGTCTTTACATTTTCTTCTTATCTTGCGTCATTTTTCCAACAAAATAATTTTTTTAATTTGCTGTTATTTTTCACGATTGAAGCAAAAACTAGAAATCCTTTCAACAAAGAATCAATGAAAAAGTTATGGCTCTTTTTGTTTGAATAACTTTTGTCTATGTATTTTTCTTCGTATCTTGTGTCGTTTTTTCAAAAATTTAATTTCAAAAATTGTAATGTTATTTTTCACATTTAAAAGAAAGTCTACGCGTCCTGTGAAAACTTATTAAAAATAATTTGTAGCTCTTTTTTGGTTGAAAAACTTTTAATCATTCACCTTTTTTTGTCTCTTACTCAGTTTGACCCCAAAATTGAATTTTAGGAATATTATTTTTTTTGTATGTGGTTGAAACCAGAATCGCTGTCACGAAATGCTGGTTAATGAACTCGAATTTTTCTTTCTATCCCTAAAACCATGTGCCAAGATGAATCGCAATCCGATATTCGTTCAAAAATTATCCAGTATAGAAGTGACAGCGAAGACAGATAGAGACCAACATAAAATATACTATGATGAAAGTGTAAAAAAAAAGAAATTTTGTTAAAAAAGACATTTTTTAAAAAAGGGGAATAGAGAAAAGAGTTTGAAATCTGCAACATGAAAGTGATTTTGAAACTTTTTAAATTATTTGTGAACTGCACCGCTGTAAGCCAACTCAGCTTTTGCAAAATTTGCACACTTGGTTCAAATTTATCATCAGGAAACTTAAGAAACCTTATTTAAGTTCGTAACGTTACTTCCACTGACCTTCTCCTCAACCTATCAACAACCGTAGTTTTTTCTCGACTCCATCCCCCCTTTAATTGGTTATGTAGTTAATGGAGAGCCTCTTAGTTCTTTTAGATCACTGAAGCATTTTGAAATCTATTTGAAATCGCAACTTAGAAATCGTTTAAGTAACATAATTATCTATTTCTTCTTTTATTCGTTTTTTGATCTTGAAAAGACTGATTATATATATATATATATATCAATTAAATTTTTTTATGTTACTACTTATGAAATGAAGAGTGATTGTAGTAATTAGTTTTTGAAGCTTCTGTTTTGGTCCTCGAAATAAATTATCAACGCAGTTTACCAAATGATATTGACAGGAAGAAGATTCTCAAACGAATTTGTTTGGTGATAACATAATGGCGAGTAATTTATAACGCCTGAGGACCAGGATCTGATAGGTTCAGGAGGATAGGGGTTATTTGGATTAGAGCCAGGCATGTTGCTAAGCCTAGGATATGTGGGGGATGCATTACATACTGGCGAATCATATAAGTACTCCTTTACAAGTTTGGACCATGATGTTGACAAGTGCCTTTCCAGGATGTCATATATTTAAGAAAGAAAATTCCAGTCATAAATATTTTTCAAGCCTTTTTACTAGTAATATTATGATGGAAGTATTATTCATAAAGGTATTTTGTCAGTTTTCATGACATTAACTATTCTATATTTTGTATGAACATTCTGCGAAATATGTGCTGTAAAACGCTAATGGACAAAGTCAGTAATTAGATTATCCTCAAAAAATGTGGTGCAGTGGAGACACTGTTGGACAAAAGTGTGAAACAAATTCATGAAGATGGTTTCGGCATGTCAAGAGAATGAAAGATGAACGCGGTAGCGTATCCAGGGGCAGACTGAGGAAATAATGATTAGAGTGTATGACACTGTAAAAACTATTACCAAATCGTCTTATTTTGAATCCATCGTTCGTTCTATTTTACTTTGCTAACTGCAGATTTAAGAAAAGTACGTGCTATAGCGAACTAAAAGAATGCACAGGGAGTATTATTTTAATCGCTTGCAACTTCATGCTTAAAAGAAACAGAAAACATTTGAAACAGAGAAAATTTGATTCTCATTTCAGTCCTGTTTTAATAGAAAGTCGTGTTACGAAAATGTCGTTTAGTGTTGTATAAATAAAGTGACGTTAGAATAGAGCAAATATATATACAAAGCAAAATAAAAATTATGTCGACTTCGAGATTTTTATTTTAAAAATAAAAAAATGTGTAAAACCTGAGGGTTAACAGAATATTCAGTAAAATTTTAATATATAATGTACATATAATATGCTATTATGTAAAAAGTAACATATTTTTTCACATATCGCAAGAATTTTCAATATCTTGAATACTTTTTTTAATTTTACCATTTTATTTATCTTTGCGTGTGTATGTTTCAGGCTAAGTAGATACAAATTTTTAAACTAAAAAAGATATAAGACATTTTTGGAAAATGTATAGAGAATCTATTGCTACTAACTTTTCGTTACTTTTTTCATCGATTTTTTAATAGATTGTGATGTACAGGTAAGCGTAGGCTGACAACTGTTTTTTTTTTCATATCACAGTGTTTAAGATTTTAACCTAAAATCATGACCAAACTTATTTCTTAATAGTTGGTGAATCAGCTGCCAATTTTCATTGAAATAAATTGAGAATGACGCCGAAAATCTACAAAAGGTCCAAAATACTGATTTTGGTCGAGGTTCGATACGCAAAGAAGTTAATAACCAAACAAATAGTAATTAGTAAAGAATCAACCTAGGGGGACAAAACTGAAGTTTATAGGCTACCAAACACGTTTACGTACTTTTTGAAGAATTTTTTCTCCGAAACTAAGTATTTTTTTACTCAATTCCCCTTTCCCCCATTTTTTCCTAAACATAAACCCGAAGCCCCCTCCGAAAAAAGTCAAAGCCCCTCCCGAAAGGAAATCCTGCATATGCCGCTGTGCGTTATATATTTTAAATATGTATACGTAAAAACCTGAACTGTATCTAGTTAATGTGAATTTTTGGGGCAAGGCTAAATATACGTGTACAAAATTTATTTAGAAAACTTAAATGACTAAAAACAATTTTTCGAAGTCCCGAAGTCATAAAGCCAATCCATATTTTTAAACATAATAGTGGAATGTACAGGAAAACTAATCAAAGTCTCTAATAAAAAATTTAATTTAATTCTGGATTTGTTTCATAATTTGTATAGTTTCGAACACCGTTTACTTACAAAAGCTTTAAAATATAATATTTTAAGCATCAAGGCTGTAAGATTAGCGGGGAACAAGTATTCCGAAGTTAAGATGAAATGACCCATATATTCTTCCTTAAAAGAGAAACTTTTCTCGTTATTTACTATTGACACCGTCTTTTGCCAGGCTAGAGGAAATCCTGAAACTCTGGGCTTGGTGAACTAAGTACTTACTGCGATAGTTTGCATGGGATGGGTTCGGGTGTGTGCAAGGGAAGCAGGTTCTCGTCCTACTTACGATATTGAACTGTACGAGGACAGAGCACTCCTCATATCTCCCATTGAATGTTTATCTGTGGATATTCAAGCCCCCACGAATTGTGTATGAACAAAAGCTCGTCAAAATTCACAAGCATTATCGCAAAACTGTGTACAAACTCTTTGCCAGACACAAAGTTTCATTTCAAGCCATCCTGAAACGCTTCTCGCACACCAATTACCCTTTCTGGATAATACGAATTTCAGGATTTCCGCTAAAACTTAAAAACAGGCAAGCTAGCCTAGATAAAACCCGGGTAAAGTAGTTAACCTACTAGCTTAAAAATAATTATTTATATTATCATATTTTATAAATTACTAAAGGAGTGCTCACTAATTAGGTGAGGCTTTTTTTAATAATACGGTTAGTAAAATCGTACGGATCCTTACTTGCAGGGAGTGGTCCAATGGAGTTACTACGAAAGTTTCCTTCTTCTAATTATTTTTTTTCAAATATGCTCATTGAAACCTTTTTTGGCTTTTGAAATTACTTTTTATACTATTATACGCATTATATCATTATCTGTTTTATTTTTGTTTTATTAAGATATATTTTGCATTACGTACGTTCAAGAAATATATAGAGTCGATGAGTTAACCATTAAGTAGATATTTATCAAAATCTCGCCGAATCCCTGGAAATCCCATAAATTCTTTTGAGCATTTTTTAAACCCTCTTAAATGTTTAAAATTATTAGGAAATTTCTCGAAATGCTTCAAATCCCAAGGATATTGTAAAATAAGACTTTTCTAGTCATTCCATGAAATCATCGAAACCCCTTTAAAACACTTTAAATCCATTCAAATTCCTCAAAATCATTTGAAATCTTTGCAAATTTTTTGAAATCCCATGAAATAATCCAAGTCTAATTATTCTCCACTGATATCCTTCAAAACCCGATTTGAAATGTCTCAAAATCTTTTAAAATCCCTTCTAATCACTTAAAATCTCTTTCCTTCAAATTCTTTGTAATCCGTGGCGTTCGTTTTTAATTCTTTGAAACCTCTCTAAATCCATAAAATTCAATTAAAATCTATCAGAATTTCTTTAAATATTGAATTATCTTTTGAAATATTTTTAAATCACTTTAAATGTGTGGAATCACTTATCACATGTTAGAATCATTTGGAATACCCTAAAACTTTTGTAACGTTTCACAGTCTTTTGAAATCCCTTGAAATTCTTTCAAATTACTGTAAATCTTTTTAATCTTTTGAAGTCTCCTTTACAGTGCAAATAATAATGATATTGTTGATATATTGAGTACAAAATATAAAATCTTACACGAAAAGAGGAGGAGGGGGAGACCAAATAAATCTTAAAAATCCAAAAAATATGGGAAAGGGAAATCAAAATTTCAAAAATAATCGTTACGTAATTAATAAGCGTTCCTTAATCTAAAATATATTATTGGTGTTCAAATTATAGATAATTTTACGAAAAAGGCATAGATTTTTGTATGATTTGTGACTTAGGAATGGGGAGAAGCGCAGAATTTCATATTACACATGACATCTATAAATTTGAATAACAATTTTTTTAAATAATTGAAAAAAAATGAAAATTAGTGATTTCTTTTTCAATTAAAGTATCAAATACAGACTGCACAAAATCTCCTCCATTCTTCCCTTTGCCAATTTTTCATAAATTCCTTCTTTCCTACTGTTCTCAAGAAACTTTCATTTTTCTCCTTTTTTCGCTTGAATGCAACCAAAATTAATAAAATTCAATAAAATATTCTAACTACTTGTTTAAAAAGAAAATTCTTTTAATTAAAACCTCGACGATTATATTTTTGATGCAGAATTCATCTTCTTTGTTTGCTTATTCTACTATTAGGCTGAAAATGTGTCTATTTTCTTTAAAATGGTTTTTCTTTTAAATTGAAAACAAATTATACAAAAGATTACAAAATATGATAAAAGATACAAAAAATTATACAAATTATACACAAAAGTTTTAGGGTATTCCAAATGATTCTATCATGTGATAAGTGATTCCACACATTTAAAGTGATTTAAAAATATTTCAAAAGATAATTCTCTTAACTGATTTAATTGAAAATTAATATTTTTTCATTGAAAATTTATCTTTTTTGCTAGAATTTTGAGGGAATTTTGTACTATTTTGTTAAAACTTTATTTTATTTGTTTAAGGTTGAACTATTTTGAACAATTAATTTTGTGTTGTTAATTAAAAATTTAAATATTTAATTTGAGGTTGAAAATTGGGCGTTTTTAGTTGAAACTTCAACCAATTAATTTTTTATTGAAAATTCTTCTTTTTTGGTTAAAAATTGTACTGTTTAGTTGTGGATGTAACTACTTTGTTAAACATTCATTTTATTATTTGAAAAATTAACTCTTACTTTGAAAATTCGTTTTTTTTGTTTGTTGAAAATCCAACTGCTCGAATGAAATTTGAACTAATTGGTTAAACATTTATTTTATTACTTGATTTTTGGTTTACAAATTGATTGTTTTTAGTTGAAAATTAAACTCTTTGGTTAAAAATGTATGTACCTTCTTTTAAATTTATCTTTCTTTGGTAGAATATCAATCTTCTTCATTAAAAATTCAACTAATTAGCTAAAAGCTTAACTGCTTTGTTAAAAATAAGTTTCGCTAATCGAAGATCTATTTTTATGGTGAGAAATGTAACTGTTTTGTTTGATGTTTAAAATATGTCATTTTAATTTTGAAATATCTATTATTTTATTAATATTTTGAATTATTTAGCGAAAAATTAACTTTTTGGTTAAACGTTTATATTCTTTCGTAGAAAATTGAACTGTTTTGTAGAAAATTCGCCTTTTTTCTTGAAAATTCCACAATTTGTTTCATTTTTTTTTTCGCTCTATAATTACAAACCTTTAATTGTTAAAAATGTATCTTTTCTGATAGAAATTTAATCGTTGCCGGTTTAAGGTACGAGTTTTAGGATAGCATTGAACATATTTCGGCTGAGGATCAAACTATTTTCTTGAAATTACATCTTTTTGGTTAAAGTTTTTGTTAAGAATAAATCTGTTTTAATATTAAAAATTCACTTTTTTCAAGATTCATCATCTTAGTTCAAAATTCAACTATTTTTTTGAAAATGTGATTATTTTGTTCAAAAAGCAACTATTTTGTGAAAGAGTTGTATTTTATGGTTGTTACTTTGACTGTTTTTTGGAATATTCAAACTGTTGAAAATTCATCTTTTTAGGTTGAAAATTCAGCAATTTTGTTAAGGTCATCCTTGTTTCAAAAATTCGTCTCTTTTAATAAAATTAGGCTTTTCTTGTTGAAAATAATGAATATTTCCCTATTTTCGGTCAATATCTCCTTATTTACTCGCTTTTCAGTGCTTGAATTTTGGGCCCTGAAGTCTGTTAAAATATTACAATTGTGTTTTTTATGTAGTCGCTCATCAAATTAAGTCCAAGAACAAATCGTGCTTTAAAATGGGAGAGGGGGTCTATTTTCTTTCTTTCTTATTTGTTTTTGCATAAGAGTTCATTACTAGAGAATCACTTACGTGAAGAAAAGGGTTAAAAAGCAAAAAGTTTCTTGAACGAAATTGCACACACTCTGGATAACAAGGATCCATTCAACTTCGGACCTTTTCTAAAGATTGACTCCGCACTTTCTAAGCAATTCGCTTTCAACTAAGATCGTTCAGCTATCGAATGACTTTCATTTCGATTAGTACCTAGAGGCCTTTTATGAATTCAGTTCGAAGGTTCCTTGAAAATGCACTCATTTTACAGGGCAAGATTCAGGATTAAACTGAACTTTGCGAAACTTGGCGATGCAGGAATCAGGCTCGCAATATATTTCAGATCTGTATATGTGTATGTGTACCTCAATACTTTCTCGTCAGGAATTCGTGTATCGTATTTCCTTTGTGAAGATTTCAGTTCCGAAAGTTAAGCCCTCTCCATTGTGCACTATTCCTCAAATGTTTCTCCGTAACCAGCGTGGCCATAAAATGTTAGTTCCCGTTGGCGATGGTTCAACTGTGTTCCGTGCGATGACGAATGCAATGAGCGAAAGAGATCTCAAAGTCGTATTTCATCGAGCGGAATCGCCAGTTTCTGGGCAATACAAAGTTAGGAAAGACGATTCTGGATGAAAATATTAAGCTATGAAGCCCAACGTTCCTCTCACATCTATGTCCAGCTCGGCTGTCTCTTTTTACGAAGTCTATAAAATACAAAGCTTCTACATGGGTCTCAACAAAAATTATTATATGAGGATCTTTTAAGTTTTATCTGTAAAAAATAAAAACTTCCGAAATAAATGTTTATTTTACCTGATAAGTACAGCTGGGAATATTTTTGCATTAGATGTAAGGGACTGTCCATAAACTAAGATACACATTTTACGCATTTTTCACCATTTTACCCATTCACGATTTTTTTAGGAATTCTTATTTTTCCCCTTGTTTTCAACAAACTTCGCCTTTTTTTCTTTTTTCGCTTAAATGTGAACTGAATTTTTAAAACCCAATAAAAAAATCCAACTATGTTTGGTTAAAAAATCTAGCATTTTATTATTGGTTCGAAATTTATCTCAATTGGTTAGAAATTCTACTCTTGGGTTGCAAAATTAAATATTGTTTTGAAAATGCATCTCTTTGGTTAAAAAGTCCTTATTTTTTCTTAAAAATTCGATTCTTTGGTTGAAAATTGAACTAATTTGTTAATAATTCTCTTGCTAGATTAAAAACTCATCTCTATGCTTAAAAATGTAACTATTTTTTTTTGTTCCAAACTGATACATTTATTTGAAAATGTATCTTATCTAGTTCGAAAATTCAACTATTTGGTTGAAAAGACACTTTTTTGTTAAAAGTTAATATTTTTGGTTGAAAATTCAACTGTTTGATTACGAATTAAACTATTTTTATGAAAACTTAAATAATTGTTAAGAAATTAAATTTTTTGGCACAAAATCACATTTTTGGGTTTAAAACTCGAATGCTTTTTATAGAAAATTCGTCTTTTTGTTTCCAAAGTTTAATAATGTTTAATAAATTTATGTATTTTGTTGAAAAATTGCCTATTACGGAAGAGCATTATTTTCCACCTTTTTTAATTAAAAATTCAACTATCTCGATGAGAGTTTAACTAAGATATTAAAAAGTTAATAATTTAAATATTTATATCTTTAGTGGAAAATGAAATTTTGTTGCTCTTAAATTCGTCCTTTTATGATAATTAAAAGTTTATTTTTTCATCTAAAAATTTTACTATTCTGTTTTTGGTTAAAAATTTAACCTTCATAACTTGAAATATTAACTATTTGGTACAAAATTGATGTGTTTTGTTGAAAATTCATCTATTTGGTTAGAATATTAATGTTGTTTGTTAAAATTTGACATTTTTGGTTAAGGATTCAGATAGTTGATTTAAAATTCATCTTTTTGATTATATTTAAATAGTTGACATTTTTTTCAAATTAATTATTTTAACTGAAAATTTAACATGCAACTGGTTTAAAAAAAACTGTCTTTCTACACGAAGAGACATTTCGAAAGATTAATTCACGGCACTACTCCTTGATTTTAGCACTCTTTGGCACGAGAACTAAGGTCTCGAATTCTATGGTTTTACATCATAGATTTCGAGACTTTAAAGCACTTAAAAATTGTAGCTCTAAAATCACGAGCTTCCGTTAATTAATCTCTTAGAATTTTTCACGGTGTAGCTTGAAATTTTATCTATTAAGGTAGAAAGGTCACCTTTCTTCATTAAAAGTGAACTTTTCTGTTGAGAAACCAACTATCTTCTGAAAAGTTCGTCTTTTTGGATTAAAAATTTAACTATTTAGTTAAAAGTAAAACTATTTGATTTCAAAATTCTTCTTTCCAATCGAAGGCTCAACTATCTGGTTTTTAATGCATCTATTTAAATAAACAGTAATTTTGTTTTTAAACTCTCGTCTTTGTAGGTAAAAAGTAACTTTGGGGGGGGGGGGAG
>JAAAKG020100435.1:0-15913 GCA_010014905.2 Druon quercuslanigerum | reverse complement strand
AACTTTAGAAGATAGAAAGCAAAATCTGCCAAAAAAGGCAGTTTTCCAACTTTAATTGTTTATTGTTAAATTGCTTTTCACTTCTACTGGTTATCTTGATGATATTATTATGCTCCTAACTTAATTGAATGATTTCGTCAATAAAACTTTCATGTTGACGTTTTTGGCAGGCCAAACATTAATTTGACTGGACTACTCGGTCTTTATATGTAGGTACCCCACATTTATGCGTAAGCCTTTTGAAATGAAAAGTCCAAGCATCGGCAACTGCCATTTGGTCATTGCGAATTCTCTTTTGTTAAAGCTCCTTCGGCTTTAGCGAACACATTCTCATCACGTATCTCGTGCTTCGTACTCGATTTCGTCGAAAATGCGAACTTTTTTACATTATGTTCAACTCTATCAGTATATGTTCAACTATATCAGTACAAATCTCCTTTTTAATTGTTAATTTAATATTTGTTTCTCATGTTGCATTAAATTTTATTCTTAACCATCCTGAAAAATGTATATAATTTCAATAAATATATGCTATTACCATTCATGATATGCATTAGTATTGAAACCAAAGTATTTTTACTGTCTTCTTTTATCATTATAAAAATGGGCATTTTTAAACAAATGTTTATCTTATTTTTCCTATAAAAATTATTCATTAAAAATTTGAATGAGTTTTCGCTAGTTTTTGCAAGAGCAACATTTGTCTATTTACTTTGTTCGAAGCTTGCGCCGTTTTTGTCCAAATTTTTTTGATTTTTAATGTTGTTTTTATGACTAAAAACAAAACCAGTGCATCCTGAAGAAAAGTGATCAATGACAAATTTGTAGATCTTTTCAGGGTGCGCAATTTTTTTCGTATCTTGCATAGATTTCACGTTGGCGCTGAATTTTCAATTTTTCGACAAAATTCAAAAATTTGTCATGATAATCTTTTTGGCCTTTAAAAAATAAACGTTTTTCTCCTCTTGCCTTTATTCATATCATACGCTGTTTGGCTTAAAATGTTCATTTTGGTTTGTATTTCGGGATTTTGAAAATGCTATAACTCTGATCATTTTCATTTTATCGGAAAAAGTCATAAGGATAAATTATTTGAGTTTCCGAGTACTATAATAATCCGTACGTGGAATATTTTAATCTTGAAAAAAATAGTCTTAAATGTTTCGAAAATGTCCTTACTTTTTGAATTTTCATCCAAAATAGCTGGTTTACGAACTTGTTCATTCTTTTTAGGCCTTAAAAAAGTGTGTCAAAGACGAATCCAATCTGATCAATCTTTCGAAAGTTATCGTGCCTACAGAAAACAGACTACAGACAGACAACTTCGTAAAAATCATTATTTGCTACTCAAGAAGTCTCAAAACGTGGAGATTTTATGAAAATCGACAAAATGAAATTTTACATAAAACCAATACCTTCGCATTAGGATGAGAATATAATAATAATAAAATAGAATGTACATTTTAAGCAAACCGTACGATATGAAAAATGTCAAAAAAATAAAATCGTTGCGTTTTGAAAGCCCTACAAGATTATTATAACAACTTTTTAAACGTATTTGAAAAATCAAAAATTCTAATTTTTACCGCACAAAAAATAATGAAAAATCAAAATTTTCATTCTGCTGTCAAACTATGCAAGATGCAAAAACAGACAAATCAACTAAAATTATGCACCTAAAAAAGATCTACAAATTACTTGTTCATCACTTTGTATAGGACACGTACTTTTTTGTTTTATTGGTAAAAAACACTAAAAATAAAAAATCATATTTTTGGACAAAGGCGAAAAAAATAATTAGAACAAAAGTTGTTTACCCAAAAAGAGCTACCAATTTATTATTAATCATTTTTCCATAGGATGCGTACTTTTGGTTTTATTAGAAAAAAAACAACTTAGAATCAAAAAAAATTAAATTTTCATACAAAATACACGAACTAAAAAAACTTTTAAAAAAATGGCTACAAATTTTTCATAAATAATTTTTGGAAAGGACGCGTAGTTTTTATCTTAATCGTAAAAATTACCATTAAAAAAAATTTAATTTTTTGAAAGACGACTCGAGGACGAAACAAATGAAGAAACATCTTTGGAGCCACAAAAACTCGCATCAAACTATGAAAATTCTGATTTCAAGACTGCTTAATTAAATTGGTTCCATTTGCGGAGGTTCGGTCCGCTATATTGGAGCCAAAAATTAAATTTTTTTAAATTTGAAATCGGCGACATGAAAATTTCCGAAATAGCGATATTTAATAAAATGTTTTATTCTTGCAATGTTGTTTCACCATATTGGATCCCCCATCTTGAATTTTGACATTTTGACTTTGGATTCAAACTTAGCAACTCTCAAAAGCCCTTAAATTCAACAAATAGTCAAATTTACATAGACGGAAATCATTCAGGACATGAAAGTTTAAATATAACAATCAATTGCATTTTCCTCGGAAACAGGAATTCCTCGGCTAATTTAATGGCTGGATTTGGATTCGGCATACAACAATCTATTGAAAAATATGTATAGCATATTAAATATAATATATGAGCACCTATGGTATTCAATAATACAATTTTATGTCAAAAAATGCCAAATTTAACTCATATTTTGAAGGTCAAAAATATTTGTTTAAAGCTTCTCCATATTTTTCCCCTATTCTGTAACTATTCATCTATAAACCTAAACTTTTTCACTTTAACCCATTTTGCGGCTTTACACTTGACTGCTTCTGTCTTCCCTCGTGGGCGTCCTTTGACAGTCACTCTACCTATACGCTCGGATAGTCAGTGCTGTATGAAAATTTGTTTACATTGCAGCTCTCTGGGCATATACTATGCAGATGTGTACCGGGTTCAGAGGCTATATATGCGGTCCTGAGTTTTGACAAGAAAAAAGCATCTAATTCTGTGCCGACTAGACCCGAGGCCGGCAAAGAATGGCGAGATAATTGTATCAGAAAAAAATCATTAATGTCTTTTTACCGTTTATGTTTATGAACATCGTTTTTACATAACACACTGCAGAATTTTTATTTATAAACCTAACCAGAAAGCAAAGCATTTGTGATTTTTGCCTGAAACATGGTACGGCGACAGGTGAATTATTATCTAAAACGTAGTATATTGATTGAATTTGGGACGGTAGCATTAAAAATGGGACCCGTACAAAATCTTATAAGAAGATGGATTCGAAATAATCTAAAATCTGCAATGTAATTACAGTTTTATTCTTATAAAAAAACTAGCAACATGTTTCAACAGAAACCTACTTCAGAAATCTACTAAACTTGAAAATACCATAACACATGTCTCCTTATATTAATTCGTGCTCTAAATAATGTCAATTCAAAACAAATAAAAAATCAAGTCTAGAAGACTTACCAGCAGATGGCAGAAGGTCGTCCATGGATCCGTCGTCCAAATCCGTAGCAGAGAGCAACAAATCATCATCTGACGAAGCTCTCGTTAGGCTCGGCAAGGTGGACGTAAGTAGAGCTTTCTCCTTTTCAATCTCCTGAATATGGCCCACTAAAATAGCCTCTTCCTCATCGCTTCGATCTCTCTCTAATTCCACAGTATTTCCCCTTGTCACTGTGGTGGATGAAGTAACATTCAATTCCTCCGGACTGAAAATCTTAGACGACCGCAGACTCGACAATCGATGCGTCGCCGTATGACAAGCAGTTTCTAAAGTATTGATATCCGCCAAAGTCGCCCTGACAACTCTCAGCTTTTCCTGGACAATGGTCTCAACACACCTTGTTTGTCTCCCCACGTCTTGGAGTGAATCTTGCGCCGGAAGTGATCTATTAGTCCTCAAGATACAAGGAGCAAAAACTATCGCCAAAGCCGAAGGAGACATTCGATTATCCTCCTCATGTCTCGCTACTCTCGCTAAATGAACGATTAATCGCTCCATCAGATCGAAATTCGGTTTCGGCAACTTTTTCAAAATAGCAAAAAGTGTGCTGATCCGATCATGCGTATCTGTGAGGCTCGCCGCGTGTAGGAAGTCGTCATAGTATTCATAAGTAAGTAACGGCTCGGGCATATCCCTGAAAAAACTCTTGAGAACAGCCGCGAGAACATGAACCTGATAATTCTCAAAATCAACTCTCTCCAAATCACCCTCGTCCATTTTCATTTTGAGTTCCTTCACCTTTGAACTGACTCCACTTTTCCTGTATATCCCCTCGGTGTACAAGCCCCGCATCTCTATCGTCGTGATCAAACGATCAACCACTAGCGGAACTTTTCCATCTCCACAATCCAATTTATAAAGCGGAACTCCAAAGACATGTCGCGAGTTTAGTTCGCCCGTTGATCCCTCCTTTCCGCACTCTGCACAA
This sequence comes from Druon quercuslanigerum, assembly GCA_010014905.2. Lineage (NCBI taxonomy): Eukaryota > Metazoa > Arthropoda > Insecta > Hymenoptera > Cynipidae > Druon > Druon quercuslanigerum. The sequence goes on along the minus strand of JAAAKG020100435.1, from coordinate 11,567 downwards.
GCTTTCGAGTAACACTTTTTGTGACAAGTCAGCTTGCAATTTTGACAAACAAGTCCTCTTTCGATAGGCCACATAAAGAAAGAAGTGCAGACTTCACAGGCGGTGGGGATATTTATTATAGTCAACTGGAACATGTGATTCCCATGTCGAATTGGCTCCTCCTGTTTTCTCTTCTTTTCCTTTTTCCTTTTGCTCTTGCTCTGCTTCTCCAAAGCCTCGGTTTTGGCGAGAGTCATGAATTCGTTCATGAAACCCCGGAAGGCATTGACTCCCATTGTCACTGGAAAATCCTCCCTCGTGTTCTCCTGCTTGCAAACCGTTTCTATCACGTGGAGGAAGTTAGCGATGAGGTCTGTGTATTTAATATTCCCTTCGACTCCCTGTTGAATGGCAACGCTATATGTGATGACCAAATCGTCTTTAAACTTCCGCAAAGCTTGTTTGAAAACTCGGTCAACTTCGCTGCGTTTTCCACCTTCCTCTTGACTCTCCATCGCGTAGATCTTTTTGGTGATGAAGTCTTGCATTAAAGCTAACTCCTTCGCATCAGAAATAATCTTATCTGTGCTATCTGAAAAGGCCGAAGTACCTGTCAAGCTAAACTTGGAAGCGACCGCTTGTTTGATATTTTCGTACGGAGTTCTCGCAGTCTTCTTCCTATTTCTTCTGCCAGGAGTGTTCGCCATGCTGCAAGGCATCCTTAGAACACCTCCGTTTTGGATACACTTGACATGATACAATTGCTTGCATTCATTGCATTTGTATCCTTGAGTCACAAAGGCATCCATTTTTGCATGACAACAAACACAGACATCATCTTTCGAAAACCTAGCGACTTTCCTAAACCGATGACCGGCCAACGTAAAATAATTTCCCTTCCACTCGATGCTCTCCGATGCATGTTTAAACTCGCTAGGACTAGTGTCGGCCGTCGCTTTATCATCTCCGAGTCCCGAGACCTTCGTCGCAGGATCTGAATTTCGTCTACGTAGCTCGAAACTCGTTATGGCATTGGACCTCACTCGTTTAACAGGTTGTTGACCCTTGAACCCAGCGTCTTTGTTCACAGGCCAGTCGGTATTGTTCCTCACAGTAGATTTATTCGTGCTCGCCTGTGTCCAGACGTTCATCGTCTTCAAGTCGCTTTCCCTAATCGTCCCAAGGAACAAATTCCGTGTCTCATTAGTATTCTCAGTTACACTTTCGCCCATTGAACGACATTGAACTTCCCTTGAAGGTCTGTTTCTCCTCGCACTTCTCACAGGCACGTCGGGTTCGGACTTCTCCTTCGGTCGCAGGTTCCTGTCCCTTAAAATAGCCTCCTTAGGAGAGGGTATTTTCGCTAAGGTCTCGCTGTGCACAAGATCTGTTCTTAGAGTTGTATCACCTTCGGAATTCTGCCTCCCGAGATAATTGTAATCCTTGAGGCTCTTCCCACTAGTGGAAATCTGTTCGCGTCTGAGAGGCGAACTTGGTAGGTTTTCGGTGCACTCGTTTGCAATTATATTCTCACTGAGTCTTCTTTGTTCCCGGGAGGTAGGACTTGTGAGTTTAACATTGAAGTTAGATGCCTCGTTGAGTCTTTCAAGTCTGGCTTGTTCGAGAAGACTTTCTGTTAAGTTCCGGTATTGAGAAACGTTTGGTGATCTGGTGACAGTCGCTTTTTGAGGAACTTGCATCAGGTAATCACTGTATGTGGTGGATGGCAAGTCAGGTCTTTTTCTCCAGATGTCGGCGTTTGTGCTATGCGACGTATTAAGAGTAGAAAGATGATATTTGACGTCCCTGGTGCTTGAAAAAGGCGCGGTGTTGAAAACTGGAGGAGCACTTTGAATAGCACTTGGAGTTTCTGCATCTGTGTCACCATCACTAAATCCAGTGGAGGAACTGTCTGTTCGTTTGCTAGATGACTGACTGGCAGTGTTCGCTAGACTCGTATTGACTGATGTGACTGATGCTTGATCGTTACGTCTGGTTCTCATACTCGGTATTGGCTTTGAGTTTTCCTGGGAGTGATGAGACTCTGAACTGTCGATGCTAATTTGGGATTCGTAACTTCGAAGACTTGCTAAGCTCTCTAGACTTCCTTTTCGTTCACTGTTCACGTCGGGAAAGAATGTTTCACTGGATTTTGAGACGGTGATGGGGTCGTTGTAAAAGCGTTTGCTCGGTAAAACTTTGCGGTAAGCAAGGCCTGATTCGAGAGTGGGTTCGTGGTGGACATCCTCGACTCTGTAAAAGGGAGAAAAGTTTTAAGATAAAACTGAAAGATAAACGAGATGATCGGTAGTCTTTTCGTAGTTACTTTGCAGGAATAACTCGCTCGTACGATTCCAGACGACGAGGAAAGATACCGCTCTCCGCTGTTGAAGAGAAACTCCTAGATTCCTCGCTGTAGAATCTGTAATGTAAGGCAGACGATTGTTTAGGGACTTGAAAATTTAAATGTACCCTTTTTAGGCGCATACAGAATTAAATAAACTAATCAACTTACTCTTTGTCCCGAAGCTCGGCTCTATGTTCCGTCCTGTATAATAGGTCCCGTTTCTTCTTTCTCCTCATTTCCGCTACAGCTTTTCTAACATTTTTTCCCCTGACACACGCCTGGAATATGATCACACAAGCCTTTAACTTCTTGAACCAGCTCTGAGTTTTATAAGCTCTCCACGCAGATTGGATATGAATAGCCGCGTCGATTCTCGAGCGCAACGTATGAGCGAATTTTTGTGCCAAAACCATTCGCCAAAATGACTGAATTTGCACAACAGCGTTCTTTATCCTCAGGAATTTCCTTCTTTCCAAACAAGCTCTGAACCATTTCTGTATTGTCGTAATGCTCGTAATGATTTGCTGGTGTAGTTCGATGTCCAGTTTTATTTTTTCCGACTCCCTCAAGAACACTTTGGTCGTTCCAAGTTGATAATTGTCCTTGTTCAGGTTCAAAGTTAGGAGAAAATCTCTAACGTCAGATTGGGAACTCAGCAGACCCTTAGGAAGAAGCATTCGATACAATTGGATAAATTCTTCATAGGTTAATCTGACGTTGAATCCAGCTTGTCTGATTCTAACAGTTTCTAGCATTCCTGTGTATCTTAATTGCCGTTGAACTGTTTCTTCATCAAACTCGTTTGGGACTTTATTAGCGTTGCTTTTAATACACCGAATGAAAAATGGATTCGCTTGATTCAAAGTATCCATGAGACTATGCAAGCTTTGTTGAAACTGAGCTGAAACTGTCATTGGTTGCTTTCTTGCTTTCCCTGGTCCTGTTCCATAACTCTGGGTTCTTCCAGCGAGAGTCTTCACCGTCTGAAGATTCTTCAGGCCTTTTTTGCCTCGTTCCCTCGGCCGAAAAGATTTGTTTTTCCTAAAAGAGCAAATCAATTAAAAATTGTTTTTTTCATTGCCTCAAATTCAGAAAATAAACAAATAATGTAGCGTCTTTTAGTTAAAGATGTTGTTTACAGTTGAATGTAGGTTAATCACTAAACGTCACAGTTCATCTATACATCAAGATTATGACATAAAAAGGTCCTCACTTTGCATCCAATGAGGCCTTTTTCAGATTGTAAATCATTATTTTCTTTATGAAATATTGAATTTCCGAATTGCAACATTACCATCGGAAATGGTCGGTACGATCAGCGAAAGTACTATCAAAAATCGCTGTCTTTTTACGCGTCAATTGACCCCTAGTAGAGATATTTTTTACATTTTTGAGATATCATACTACGTGAAAAGTTTAGGAAAAAAATTCAAGAATTTCTCGAAATGTCTACCCCAACTTCAATTTGCGGCATGTCCTAGGAAAGTCGTAGCAAAAATATATAATTCATATCACTTTGTCAGTGAAGTCTCATATTTAATTCAAGGCAATAAAACTTACAAAATAATATCTTCTAATCGTGCTATGTCTTGGGATACTTAAACGAAAAACTTAAATTGACAGGACGTAATCTTTGAAATATCATCTCCAATTTAAGCCTATAAAACTCTATAAATATTCAGGGGCGCCTAAGATATGACAATAGATGTCCAAGCGTGTCTAAGTCGAGTCTCAGCCGACGAGCATCGCGGACATGCTTGGACATTTTTAGTCATATCTCGAGAACCCGTAAAGATTTATCAAGTTTTACTCTCTCAAAGTGGTTTTTAATAGTACTTTAGCTGATAGTAACGACAATTTTCGACGGTAGTGTAAATATTTGTTGTCTTCATTTCTAGGCTCAATTTCATAGGCAGCAGGCAATTTTTAAATTCTGCAGATAAGCATGATTTTCAATTGTAGTTAATCATGCATTGAACAATGTTAAAAAAATTAAGTCATCAACGTTTATTAATCGATTAATGGCTAATTCATTAGGAAATGAAATATTGTGTCATGCAAATGTTCATGTACAGGCTTCTAAAATTTATATTTGCTTTATTATAACTATTTTTGAAGCTTGTACATATGCTAAAAGTGAATAAAGACAAAAATCAGAGATATGCAAATTCTATTAGTGACTACGAATAATAACTAATGTATTAAAAATTAATTGCAATTAAGTTATCCACCCAAAAATGCTAACAATAGTTAATTTAATGAAACATGCGTTGTGATTCGAAGATGTGAAATTGTGAACTCGTGATTGGCGAGGGATGAAAAGAACATTTTGGAAAGGAGGAAGAGTGTGATTACTGGCTAATGTGTCCCGCAACCAATCATAAATTTTATTGTGTGCTAATCTACGATTTAATTTTTAAGGATGTCCATAAATTTCTACTAGAAAATATCATTACCTACACGAAACCCGTTCCCCATTAGGATAATGGAGAGAATATTAAATCCAACTCTTGTAAATTCCTCGTTTTAATTAATAACTTATAATCAATTATCAAATAGGTGCGATTACATACATGACAATTTGATTCGCACGCTCCATGACGTTTGCTTCGTCTTTTGGAAGCACCCTCTCGAGCGGCGTGTGTGAATCCCGCCTGAATCTATTATTACTATTAGGCTGGTCTTCCCTTCCCCTTACAGCGTAACTCTTTGCAGTTACACTGGAAGGCTGGTGCGTCTGATTAATATTTCTAAATTGTGGCCATGATAACCGGTTGTTGTTTACACTGTCGTTGTTTTCGATTTGTGTGGCAGTTAATGTAGCAGGTGGGGCAGACGGTGGCAAGCAGACACTGCGCTGCTTCTGATAACTTGGCGGGCGAATTTGTTTGTGCGAACTGAAAAATGCCTTCATGCTTAGCTAGCTCTTCACTCCTTCTTTGAATTTAGTAAAATTAGCTGTTTAATTGTTTTGAGTTTTGATATTATCATTTAAAGATTTTACTCTTGAAAAACATCAGGGTGGCCCCTCAAATCACGGACAAAATGCTCGGTTATTTCCCTGCGTGATAAGTTTGTACTTTTATGTAGAGTCCAGATTTTTTTTACATCCCTAATATCTTGGGATTTATTAATTTCCTTTTTAAGCGAGATATTTCTCCTTTTCCTCTACAAGTTTTGATGTAAACTTGAGACAAACATTTTTAAAGCTCAAATTTTATCAAACAATTTATAAATTCTTTAATGATTATTTATTAACAGGTCATTCTTTAAAGAAGACTCGTTTGTAGTTTATTATTATTAGTATTATTTTAGTACGACGGACCTCATCCGGTTATAACTGAGCCCGTCGCTACTCTTCGGCGATGAAGCATGAACCTTCAACAATTTCATATGTTCAATCGAACATATTTTAAAACATTTAAAGACATCACCTGCATTTAGGAAAACAATGTGAAATTATAAAATTTCAAAATATTGCCAAAATTTGAAATCGCGTATTTAATACTTAAAAATTTAGAATCTCTTAAAATTGAACAGGTATTAAAATTCAATTTCAGAAAATTTTTTTAATAATATAAATAAAAATATTTAAGATTGAAATGATAGATGAAATCCAGTGAAATCTAACAATTTTCTTTCATATTAGGTATGTTCAAAGCATACAAAATTAAACATCACATTTAATTTTTAATTAATGTAAATTTTTAACGTGTTCAGAAGCGCGTTCCAATAAGGCAAAACTTCATTAAAAATAAAATAAAATTAACATGTTTGAGTACTTCTCTATGTAATTGAAATCTCTGAAGTAATTTTGTTTTTATTATTTTAGTTATTTGCAGTAAAAAGCATGATGGTTACTTGGAATAACGATCGTTGTGTCTTGTTTTAATGCATTTGATGATAGTGAGCTAATAGCTATCAGTAGTTGATTGATATCGCTACTATACGATCGAAGTCATGCTTGAGAAGAGTTGTAGAGAAATGATGCATTTTTATGTGAAAAAACATGATAATATGATAAAATGGCGCGGAAGTTATGAAGGCTGCATTCTAATAACATCTAGTACAAGAAAGTGCGAACAAACATCAACTTTAGAACAGAATCGAGATTTTAAGTAGTCAAATTAAACATTCAGGTCTCTAAAAACACAGTATGGATTTACAAGTCCAGTTATCTTACAATTTTAATATCTTCTCACCTTTTTTTAATTCTTTATCGCAATTAAAATTAATTCTTTTACAGGTTTTAAACTTGATTGTAAATCCATAACTTCAACAAAACAAGAATAATGTCCTTTGAAAAAACACAGATGGTGGATCAGAAGACCACTTACGCTATTCGGTTAATAGCTAGATTCACAGCTGATAGCGTCACAAGATGGCTACAATGACAAAAGACAATGTATCCACCATAAATTCAATTGTTAATTGTTTATATACTCAAAGATTAACTCTCTTAACTCTTTGTAATTGCATATATTGTACACCGCTAGGTTCTTTTAGTAGGTACTTAAGAGATGTTACAAAGAATAAAAGTAATTAATATACAGATACATAAGGTCACAAACACTTCAAAATCGTCGCAAGTGTTATTGAGTTAGACAATCTCTGAACGTAACTTGGATACAGTTCAATAAAGAGATATGTGATAATTATTCAGGCACAAGTAAACAATAATTAAATAATAGTCAGAAAAGTTTTGTAACCAACCTTATCAGATTCTCGTTCGGTGTCCTGTATCTGTTCTGCACAGACGTTTTGCTGCCGTCCGCTGAAATAAAAAAGAAGAATTGGATAAATTGTTTTAAAATTAATTTAAAAAAAGACTTACTTCTGCCATGTCTGTGAGCTCTTCCAGCTTCCTGAAAAGCAAAATGTGCCCGGAAAAATGCTCGAAGTATTGCCCATCGAAAAACAGCAACTGGATCAGCACCAACCAATTCTCGTACAAATGCAAGGGAAGAATTTTTCAAGACTCCTACGACGCCATCTGGTCGCATTAAATCCAGGTTTTTTTCCCTCATGTTTGAAGTTTGGTACTTTACTGAACCCGCGTAGTGACGAACCACGAAAGCAGCTTCGCGACGCTGGGGTGCTTCGTAGAATGGGTTGTCCTTATGAACTGAGTTGAACTTTTGCAAGAGCGTCTCATTAGTAGCACCAGGAAAACTGAAATGTCATAAGTTATTTTAGTTTAACAGTTAAAAGTATTTTGTACAGGAACCACAGCGTAAAATGAACTCAAAAAGAGGGAAATAGTGTGATTTTATTCATGAAAAAGGGAAAAAAGAGAGTAAAGATGAAATATTTATTTTTACCCGGAAAAAGAAGTTTATTTTATGTAGTTACATATTTTTTTAGATTATTGAGATAATTAAGACCATATGTGCCAAGCAACATTTTTTTGCGAATTTGCAAAAATTATAGCGAGCCAACTCGACGTTTTAGAGAATTTGAAAGGGTCGTTTGCATTTTTCGACAATTATGTTTGGGCCCATGCATTCTCGTATATTTTGACTGCATGACTTGTTACACAAGAAATTATCACTGCAAATTTTCTGTTATACCTTCAAAAGCAACAACTCCTATCATATCAATTATTACTGTTGTTCTAGATCATTTTGTAGTTCTTAAGTTCGTACAATTATAGGTTAACAATCTGATATTATTAAAGTTATTTTTGAATTCAAGTAAGTTCGAATTCCTAGGTTTATAAACTAAGCTAGTGCTTATGATCAGTATTTTTACACGTCCTTATAAAATGAGTGTAAAAAGCAAACGAGACCTTAATTTCTTAAATTTATTGCCCATGCGAGAACCTAAAAGAAACGTCAGTTCTTAATAATAATTGGACAGAATTGTAACCATTCTGCGCACGCGATATTTTGGTTAAACATTTTTATTAAAAAAATAAAACCACTTTATTCGTTATCACTTTGTTAAAATTATTAATCGGCTGCGAAGTGAATAACAGCGGAGACTCGTCTACCAGTTTATTCACACTTAGTGAATTGTAAGTTCTCGAGAACTTTTCCAAATTCTGTTTACTGATTTTTATTTTCTTCATCTATATTCTCTCGTTCCTCTACGTACGAACGGAGTTTCAGTAACATTTTCTCTCTATTCTCTCTAGTTCCTGTCGTAGGAACGGAGTTTCTTTTCTCTCTTTATTTTCGTGCAAACATTACTACAAGTAATCGAGCATCTCCTTCTCCTACTCCTCGAGATTAACAATGAATAAAACTTCGAAATTAATCTCCATTAGGAATCTTGCATACGAATAACTACATTTATTTAATTCTAAATAAATGAATTCATAGAGTGCGAAAATTATTTCTGTTTCAAAATACAAGATTTAGAAATTAAATTGAGATATTTTCAAAGTTTTCACGGTTTTTGGTCATTTTTCCTAAGTTATCATCAAACACCTAAACTGACGAAGAAAGGTTTCGCTTTTGAATTTCGACTAAGCAACAAAAAATTGACGGTACAGATACGTACAACAATCGAATCTTTATTCTGTCCTTCTCCAAACTGTCTTGGTCTCAAAAACTGTCCTTTAAAAAATGTCCAAGCTGTCTCAGGAAATACTGAGCTCGGTCTATTAGATATAGTGTCGTACACATGGTACGATAAACAAACCATAATCTGTCGGTTTTATAACTTTTAGTTTTATTGCGAAAAATGTGCATCTATTTTTCTGAGTATAACTTCAAAACTTCAAAAAACGTTAATATAACTGTAAAAAACTTCAAAAACTGTAGAAATTAAACGTATGCATAAAAAAGAAAAATATTATACTGATTTTACTCTAAAAGTTGGTGCCAGTAAGAAAACAATTTATTGAATTAAAATAATTAAAGGAAATTTCGAAACCTGACTTGAGAAACATCTCGAGGGACAAAGAATTAAGAAAGAGTGGCGGCGCAAGAATTGGAGAACGACTGTGATCCCTCAACTTGTACCTTATTTCCAGGCACCATAGTAAATTTGGAGAAACGATAAAAGTAGATTTTAATTGTATACTCACTTGCACTGATCATCCAGAAGACACAAAAGTCCATTCGGCTTGCCCTCGATAAGATTCAAACAAGCAGAGTTGTCGCTGTACCCGATATCTGTCCACCTAATATTCTGTTTTCGATACTCCCTTTGTTCGTACTGAAATACGTGTTGATTAAAATAATGTTGCAGTTGTTCATTGGCGTAGTTGATGCATAATTGTTCGAAACTATTGCAAGTTTTAAAATCTTCGAATCCGAAAATGTCTAAAACGCCTATACTGTTGCCCTGGTGATCTCTTAGAGTATCCTTCTTGGAAAGAAGCGCGTGATTGACCTAAAAATATCACCATTATTCTATAATATTGATCTTATTATTTATAAATTCTTCAAAGTATAATAGTCAAGTACTGAACACAACATACTTGCAGAACAATCCAATCAAAGAGAGCACCGTATAAACACTTTGCCATTGCGTCTCTCGCAGCGATGGCTTCCGGAAGCCTGTAGTTGATGACGAGAGTTTCCCCCGAAGCTCTTGCACGCTTGGCAGTGAGAGCAGCGAGAAGTGTTTCCTGCTTTACCCTAAGAAGTTCTGAAATAAGTGCGACTACCTCAGGATTTTTGACTCCCACCGCCTCGTCATGATGATGATAGGATTTTCTCGGTTGGAATTCAACATTACCTGAAATTAAATTTTTAGTTAGCGAATTGTCCGAGTTTATAAACATTTTTCAATTAATCACCGAGTAGTAAAACAGCTGACAAAACGGCAAAGAGACGTCTTTGTTTTTCGGGAGTAAATCCCACCATTTCCATGGATTGCTTCAGTCTTGAAAACTCATGCAACTCGTCGACATTCTCCAAACCATAGCAACCACTTTTGTTCAGATAGTTGTAGCGGTCACAACTCTCTAAATGTAGACTTTGCTTTTCTTGTTCGGTCGCTCCAGCTAGCAGGTAATAGAAGACGTGGTAATTTCTCTCGTTCCTACCTTGCGAAACAATCCTCGACTTCTCCAAAAGATACTTTTGAACCACGGCTCTGGAAATATATTCAAAAAATAGTTAGTGATTGTAATAATTGAGATTTCATAATCGTAATTCGATACCTCCTTCTTAAAATAATTCCTCTTGCAGTATAAGGGAGGGAGACTACCCTACTAGATACTATTAATTAAATAAAAAACTAGCCAAGAATGTTGATTAGTTCTTTTAGTATAACATTTTAGCCTTGATGCTACTTGTCTGACGAACTTTCATTGAAAAAATATAATTGATTATTGTGTTAAAGACAAAAATTATTTTAGCGCGAAAAATATTACACGCTCTCTTTAAAAGTGCTTTTCATCTTAATCAAAATTTTAAGTTTAATATACAATACTTGCACAGCAAAAAGTGTTGATTTCTATTATTTACAAATTACAAATATTTCAGGATTTTTATTTAATATTCCATGCTCCAACAGTAGATAATCGATATAGATACTCGTCGAATTTCGCTAGCGTGACTAACTGCAGTGCGTGTCAATGTCTCATGCCAGCCATCGCTATTAAAACAGTAATAATAAAGTAGACAAGCGTTAAATATTAAAATAAGAGTCTCTCTTACAGGATTGCTACAAGAGTCTGGTTACAAAATTCCATGAGTTTTCCAGGTATAATTTAAAAAAAATTCAAGTTATACTTTTTTTTTAACTGAGCCAATTAAATTGAATTGTGATAAATTATAATGCAGAGTTGTTACTTAAAGAACAACTATATTCGAACTGGTTATGCAAAGATTAGGATTATATTTGAAAATAATAGTAATCTAAAAAAAAACTCTGAACTTTTTAACAAAGTTAAAATAAAACTTTGAAATCGCAAGAACTAATAAAATGGTCCATATTAAAATTTATCAAAGTTTATAATATGATTTGAATGAAATCAAGTATTTTCTTCGACCGATGAAATGTATAGATGTGAATTGTAGTTGATATCATATCATTTTTATTTATCAAAGTTTAATCAGTTCACGAATTTCATCTTTAAAATCTTTCACTACTTGTTGCTTTTCCTATAAAATCTTCTATTTCTCTTCATTTAATTCTTACACTTCGTCTGATATTTGCCTTTTTCTTAAAGCAGTATTCTACTATGAACGCTTGAAGAAAAGCTATTTTGTGAATTTTTTGGTAGTATAATTAAATATATTAATGTAGTGCTTGTAGAGCATAATAAATACACTTCTTAAAT
>JAAAKG020100424.1:0-15913 GCA_010014905.2 Druon quercuslanigerum | reverse complement strand
ACATTAATTTACGTTAAAGAAAAATGACCAATTGAGTTAAAGGTTACGCACCGAGCAAGAAAAAATAAAGGTTAATAATATTATTATAAAAATTTAAAATATTTTCACAGGCTTGAGATGGTTACTGCCCAATAAAAATAAAAATACTAATAAAAATAATACTAACCTTTATTTTTTTGTAATTTTTCTTGTACGTAAATTAATGTAAATCAGCTATACCTATGATAGAAATATCTACTAATACATTTTTCGCCGAGAATTTTGATTGCCAAGATTGCCTTGGTTAAAGATTCATCTCTTTGGTGGAAAGTTTAACTATTTGAAAAGGTAACTATATTCCTGTTTTGGTACAATTTTGTAACTGAACAATTTTGACTTGAAAGTTCAACTAATTGGTTGAAATGTTTTTCTAATTTGACTAAAAAATCTTTCTTGTTTCAAAATTCATTATTTTGGTTTGAAAACTAATCTCTGTGGGTTGAAAACTTAACTATTTTGTTGAAAATGTTTTTTTTTGTTTTGGTTGAAAATTCATCTCTTGGACCGAAGAATGAACTATTTGTTGAAAACTTGTCTTTTTATGTGTTTAAAATTAACTTTTTAAACTGAAAATTTAACTAATACTTTCTTGGTTGAAAATTTATCTTTTTTAGTTCGAAATTATCCCATTTCGTTGAAAATACATCATTTTCAGTTGAGAATTGAACTATTTTGTTCCAAGTTCATGTATATTATATTGAAAAATGGTATTTTTTGGTAAAAAAATTAATCTTTTTTGTTTGACGTCTATTTGGTTAAAATTCATTTTTTTCGAAAATGCAATATTTTTATCTAAAATCTTAAGAAAGTAGAACGTCGTAAATGTAATTTAAGATAGTACTTACATTTATTTTATTTAGAAGAATTCTTTTCCCTATTTTCGTGAAACAATGAACACCTTATATCTTCTATATCTTTAGAGTACTTTACAAAAAGTACTTTGCCTTCAAAAAGTATTATTTATGAAATTAAATAAAAAAAATTCGGCTAAAGTGATGCTGTGAAAATGTATCTTTCTATTTCTATCAGGAAAATTTTAAAAATTAATCAATTTAAAAAAACTGATTTATCTGTTGAAATTCTTAGTACGTTTTGATTTCAAAAACAAAAAATTATATGAAAGTACAGACAAAATTTAGAAAATCTAACTTAAATTTTGTAATGAAATATTGTCATTCACACTACCTATTGCTCAGTTTAAACATGAATGTTAAACACATTATTGATTGATTAAATGAACAAATAACTTTTTTCATCAATAAGCATGGTTTTCAAAAGGAAACTAAGTTGAATAAAAGAGAATTTATTGGCAATAGAAAACATGATCACAATTTTGAAAGCATTTTTAATATTTTAATATTTTCACTAGAAGTTTCCTATAAAAATTAGCCGGATGAGGAAATTTAAATAGCCTCAAAATATGTTGGGTCCTGGTAATGTAAAAAAAGAAGGATAAATAATAATGAAAAGAGAGCGTTTTATTTGTTATTAAACATCTATCTAAATGCAAATAAATAAGTTTTAAATTTTCGGATGTTTGAACCTTCGCTTAAGTGATTTTCGGATATATCATCTAAACTGATTTTTCGGTAAACTGAACCTTCGCAAAATTAGGCTTTCGGATATTTGAACTTTCAGTAAAATGGACTTTCGGAAAAATGAATCTTCCTTTAAACTATTTTCGAATAATTCGACATTCGTTAAAATAATTTTCTGTCAATTAATCATTCATTAAAATGGTTTTCGCTCAATTAAACATTCGGTAAATTAGTTTTTCTTAAAATAAATTTCGGTATCCTAATATTCGTTATTTTAATTTTCGGTCACTTGAACCATCGGAAAAATGACCGGCTGTCAGTCTGGAGATCACATATGTGTAAGCATTAAGATATATTAACGATTATCATTCGGAATTAATATGCATCTGGATGAAGGCCCTGCAATAAAATAATGAAAAGTCTCATTTTCAAGGGTTATTAAAGAAATTCTTGACGATCGGTCGCGGTAATTAAAGTCCTCTTGTAGGCATTATAGAATACAATGTTTAAAACTTCCCATCGAATACCTGCACCTGCGCGATAATATAAAGTCGTTTCAAATAGTATAGCTACCAACCCGACAGTAAAAAGTTATGGTAATGACTCGCTTGGGGTGGGGTATCGAAAATAACTGTCGCGGTATAAAGAGATGTAATATGACTGCGTAAAATACAAGTCTATTGAAAATACTATTGAAAATTTAATAATGTACGTTGAACTTGTTTTGTAATTTAAGACCTAATCGCTTTAAAATAATTTTTGGATTATTCCAGAAATAAAAGGCAATTCAAAATAATAAAAATTCCGATTTTTCCCTGGTTAGAAATAAATTTTCACGGTCACTGAAATTTAAAAATTCGAACTCTTAGAGCTGAAAATTATTTCACTTGACGTAAACAAAACTGAAATGCAAATTAAAGAATTCTAAATGGAACTTTTACATTTTAAATTCTTATAATTGAAGCCTAAAATTTTATTTATTGCGAAATTTTTAATTCAACAGCTGAATAATTTACACGTGTTAACGGAAGATCTAATCAGTAAAGTTGTAATTTTTCAAATTACTATATTTAAAATTCGTTGTTTTCTGGGTTCAAAATTATTTTTTTAAACTGAAAATTTTAATATTCCATTTTCGGTTGATAATTGATCTTTTTTAGTTCAAAATTCAACTATTCGTTTGGAAATTCAAGTATTTTGATGAAAATTCGTCCTTTAGGTTTCCAAAATTCATCTTTTTGGTTAAAAATTAAACTTTTTGGTTGAGGATTTAATTATTTTGTTGAAAACTGTCTGTTTTTTGTAGAACTCGAACTGTTTTTAATTAAAAATAAAAATACTTCTTAGCTGAAATATTTTGCATTGAGAACTCATATTTTTCGGTTGACAACTCAAATACTAATTATGCTTATTTAATTATTAATTTTTTATATTATTATCAAATTAAAATTGTTAATTAACCTGATTAAGTATAAATCCAAATGGAAGTTTTTACTGCGTCTCAGAATATGAAAAAAACACTTTTACTCTTTGAATATCCTCAAAACCATTTTACAATGTTTGCGTTTCATTAACACATGCGGGGCCAGCTGCGTCTCAGCTGTGTAAAAGTTACACAACGCATTCTCCATGAAACTAGAAACGAATGTCCCAAATATTTTTCTTGAAAGAAACGAAAGGAGAATCGTAGAGGGAAAAATAGCCACGGCTTTTTTAAAAGGAAAATATGTATGCACAAAATCTACAATTAACTTAAAAGTTAAAATTCAAAAGATACATTTTTGCTCGACGATGATTATATATAATATATTATATATAATTAAATTTCCCATTCTTATTATTATTTAATATTAAAAGTTCAAATTAGAATTGGGTAAAAAAAGTATTATTTACTTATAACAATTATTTTTAAATCTTTGAATAATAATTTCATAATTATAATTGTGGATCAGACAATTATTAAGAAAATTCAAAATTGTATAATGTCTACGTCAACAAATTAGTATTGTTTTAAATTATGTATAAAGAAATAATCAAATTTATTTTTGATAGCATTTATTTTAGGGATATTGCGAACGAAATTAGAATTGATTCTTTTTGATGAAAATATTTTGGACTAAAATATCAAAAAGTATCCAATATTTTGAACGATATAGTGGGTATTCATAACGCAAAATTGCATGATTATCTCAAGGATCTTTTCCCCCTCTATTTATTCATATGAATTTATCCATTTGCCTGGTGAGGCAAAAGCGATCACTCGTATAGCAATTGATAGTGTAGCTTTATTGCTTCATTATTCTAACAATTTATAGCCAGTTCACTGTTTCCATACGGGTATGGATATGACAATATTCTCCTCGTTTCAAAGCAATCTGGAGTGTTATTACAAATATAATTTAACAGAGTAATTCAATACTATTTAGCCGTTTACTTTAGCGTTAAAGTTTTCGTCCTCGTACATTTTTGATTAAAGTTAGATTCATTAAATGCCATTTTTAAGTTAAAATATGTAATTAATATTAATATCAAAATTTTATATTCGATAGCGTCTATTATCTAAAATAATAAACAAGAAATGACAGTATTTTGGATAATTGAAGAAAATTGATATTTTATCTTCAGAATTAATGTATAACATTTGTGTACAATACATGGACAAACCAATCATTCATTTTTGTTCAAAAATATCAATTTCCAACAAACATTTTTAAGGTCAAATGATTTTTGTAAAAAAAAACGGTGATTTGATTTTTTTTTATAAAACATAGCAAGTTTACTTATGGCGGAAAATACTAATTAATTTGCAAAAATATTTTCTCAATTGTTAAAAAAACGATTCATTTTTTTTTTTACTTTTCAATTTTCTTCAATTTTCAAGTATTGAAAATTAAAGAAAATTTAATTTCTAGCAGTTGCAAATTCAATTTTCGATATTTTTTCCTTTTCTCCTGTTGAAAATTCAATTTTTTTAAACACAAAACATTAAAATAATCTGAACTTGCTAGAAGATTGTAAAACTTGTTCGATTTATAATTATTTATGTTTAAAAATATCTAACGATTTTTAAATACTACTTTCAATTTAAAATGAAAAATACTAACAGAAAAAAAATTGTTCAAGCTTGTAAATTTTATTATTTTAAACAAAAATCATTGGATTTCAATCTAACGATTCTCGTCATTAATGAAGAAAAAGAAAGATATATATTATACAATATTATCAATTCACTTTATTTCACTTCGACTTTAATTAATCTCGCATTATTTTTACCGGAAATGTGTGCAAGTTCCTCTGGTCATTAGTAAATGAAATTGATTTCTTAGGCCAAGATATATTTTTTCTGGCATATTTACTTTTTTTATTTTCCCAACTAGCTGCACATTGTAACAAATAATACTTTCTCGTTACGCTTTCGACGAGATAAAAATTTTAATTAATCGTAACTCAGTTCGTGAAAGCACCTCATCAGTGGAAGTGGACGTGTCGCGTAATCAAGTCCAGACCTAATTAACGTCAGAACGAAAATCTCTGCGGCCGAGTAATGCGTGTAACATTCATCGAACCGAAAGAGAGCTTATCTTCATCCTCTAAAAGAATCAGGATTCAAAAACACCTTTGTATTATAAAATTACATATTTTTCGCTTTAATCTCTAGCTTTATTACCGGATATTCCTTTTTGAATCAAACTTATAAACAACAGTTCTATGCCTGGATAATTTATCAACGGAATGAAAAATATTCTTTTCAATGTGTCATTTGAAGTGTTCATTTTGTTAAAACATGAAAATCTCTAGGAATCAAAGGGGTAAAAAAGGTTTTTTTATAAAATAATTCCAAAAGAGATTAAATCAATTCAAAAATAATTAGAGTGTCTGATACTAATACTTCTTAATCAATTAATTATTTAAATGTTTAAAGGAATTTAAATTCCTAAGATTTCAAGTCGAAATATATTATTTTGCAACCACATAGTTAAATTTTCAACTAAGAAAGATCAATTTAAAAAAATTGGATAGTTAAATTTGCAGTAAAAAAATTTCAATAAAATATTTGAATCGCCATTGAAAAGAGTTGAATTGAAAAACTATAAAACAATTAAATTTTGAATAAGAAAATTAATTTTCAAACCAAACAATTGCATTTTCTATCGAACTGTTAAATTTCCAAGCCAAAAAACCAATTGTCTAAAAAAAAAGATTAAATTTTCAATAAAAAAGTTAATTTTCAACCAAATAGTTAAATTATCGATCAAAAAATGTGAATTATCAACACGGAAGTTAAATTCTCAGCGCAGAAATATGAATTTTTAACCCAAAATGACAAATTTCCTACTAAAATAGTTGAATTTTCATGCTAAAAAAAAGACAAATAGATAACTTTAAAGCAGATCAGACGATTTTTCAACAAAATGCTTGAATTTTCAAACAAAAGCTCAAATTTTAATACAAACAAGAGTAAGTTCATTTTTAATCAAGAAAGATAAGTATTCAACCAAAAAGATTCCTTTAACAAGATAGCTGATTTTTCAACAAATCAGTAAAATTTTCCACCAAACAGTAGAATTTTTTTCACCAAACGGGATAAATTCTTTACCAAAAATTAAATACTAGACTTTTCAACCAAAAAGAATCAACTGTTAAACCAAAATAGTTGAATTTTCTTATAACGTATAACAATAATAATAAATCTTGAAAGACATTTAACATTTTTAATTTAAATTTTAAACTCACATCTTTGTGTTCGGTATCAAGTGCATCCCACATGGAAGCGACGATTTTGGAAACCTCCCCGAAGCTGGCATTTGGATTTTGACCTTTAATTGCAGCTTGTGTGTCTCTGAAGAAAAGCGCATAAGCAGAAACGGGCCTGAAAAAAATAAAAATATATATTTAAAATATCAATAAAAATATATATATTTTTAAATACATTATAAATTGAAATTGTATCTTAAAAAACAAATTTAAAGGACAGGTGGCATGAGAAGCTCGTCGAATTTCAATTTGCAAAGACAGAGTTTTCTTTGCCTCATTATTTTCATCTTCCTCTCATCATCGTCTCATTTAGTCTTCTTTCTTGCCCGTTCGTCATTAGAGCGACTCTCTAATTACGTTTAAAACGTTCGACTCTATAGCTACAAAGTTCTCAAAGGCAGACTTCCAAGCAGACTGGCTTTGTGAGCGAAATGAATGAATAAAATAATTTTTGTAAGCTCCTGGTACTGCCGGTCACTTTTCATTCTCCTAAACTCAGAGAGCTTTGAAATTATATTGAATTTATTCAGAAAGGCGTGCCTTTGATTTCAACGTGGTACTGATTTCAGATTTGTATTTGAACTTGAGTTTACATTCAGGGTAGCTACAAAATTCCAACTTCGAAATTCTCTGATCAATTTTTAATTTTTCCTGAACATTCTAAATATTTTCTTTTAGGTATAAAAACAAACTTACACCTAGGAGATGAATAAACTTAATAAAAAAAAGTTTGTTTTATTTAAATTTATTTATAATACTTTT
Source organism: Druon quercuslanigerum (assembly GCA_010014905.2). NCBI lineage: Eukaryota > Metazoa > Arthropoda > Insecta > Hymenoptera > Cynipidae > Druon > Druon quercuslanigerum. The sequence continues at coordinate 8,819 of JAAAKG020100424.1, read as the reverse complement.
ACGACAACTCAAAAATATCAATTCTGAACTATAAATGCAAGAATTGAGTTTTCAGTTAAAGAATTAAATTTCAACCCAGATAAAAGGATCTTTCAACACAATAAATAGATTTTTAACTAAAAAAAAAGATATTTTCACGCAAATATGAAATAATTACACTTTCAGTTACAAAAAATAATTTTTAACCAAACAGATGAACTTCCAGCTAAAATTATAAATCCGCAAATCAAAAAATTAAATTTTCTAAAACAGATCAATTTTAAACCAAAAATAGGAAGCTTAAAATTTTCTAAAAGTAACTCCTTAACAAAAAAGCAGAAATCTTAAACAAAATACTTAAATTTTTAACCAAAGAAATAAAATTTTAACCAAAAATAGAATAGTTACATTTTCAGTAAAAAGATTAACTTTCATCCAAAAAAAAATAAACTTTTAACGAAATAGTTCAATTTTAAGTTACAGAAATCAATTTTTAACTAATATAATAAATCTTTAACCCAAAAATTAATTTTCTATAAAAAATCATAATTTTTTAAATAAAAATGTTAAATTTGCGATCAGAAATAGGATAGTTCAATTTCTAGTTACAAAAAAAATTGTAACAAAAAGAAATTATTTTCTACGAAACAGTTACATCTTCGACCAAAGAAAAAAAATAAACCAAAAAGATTAAGTATCACCTAATGAGATTACTTTTCAATCAAAAAATACGAATTTCAACAAAATAGTTGAATCCTAAACCAAAAAAGACTAATTTTTGTGCAAACAGTTTGGATTTTTAACCAAGAAAGATGCACTTTCTACCAAAATAGATTATTTTTTTAACCCAAAAAGGCAAATTTAACAAAAAGTTGACTTTTAAACAAAAAATAATTATTTCTAATTAAATTTCTCTGACATATAGCAACCTAGTTAGCTAAAAATTTGGAACTTGTGTTTAAATGTTATAAAAATGAAGACTTGAAATTTTTTAAATCAATAAACATTGAAACTTTCCCATTAAATAATTATTAAAGAGGAGAATCACGAGAAAAAAGTAAATAATTCAGTACTTTTTGGATGGCAGCTAATCGGCAATCATCATTACTGTTGAAATTCGATAAATGTGGAGCACAATTCTAATATAGGAAACAATGAGAGTAAGCGGATTTAGATTTAATATATCGAGTTATTTGGCTCAAAATCAGAAAGCTATTCTAATAGCAAGTTTAACAATTTATTTATTTATATTGTGCAAGTCTAACAAACAAATAAGAAATCCGTTTATATAAGGAGAGTAATTGTACCAATCTTAAACAATTTTGCCCGCTTTCAACTCAATAAAAATGTAAAAGACAAAAAAAGTTTCTCTTCCAACCCAAGAAAAATTAAATACAACAATTTCTTCCCTTTCTTTTAAAATAAGAATGGTGAAATTCAAACGCTTTTTCTACTTAAGTGCTTTTAAGTTGAATAATTCTAAGTGCAAGTGATTTTAAATTAATAATTATTAATTTATTATTCATATATCAAAATTCAGCTCTCTTAAATTATTGTTTTTTAAATGGAAAAATAAAAATTGTAAGCCTAAAAGTACAAATTTAGCACTTTGAAATGTTATCGATTTAAGGCTTTCTATTACAAATTATTTAGTTTCGAATATTTGATTCATAATTATTTATTTAAATTGGTCATTGAAATATTGCTAAACATTTCAAAATTGTTCCTTTTTTAATTGAAAATTTTTCAAGTTGAATGGATTAAAAATGAAATATTTGAGGCTAAAGCAAAGACAATATTTCAGTTTAGGAAAATATTAATTAATTTTCATTTACAGTTGATAAACTGTAAATCTCTCACTTAAACTCTACATTATCTCATCCGAACTCTAAACACTTTTAGTTTTTTATTCATTGTGTCTTGAAAATTGCATTCTAAAATTCTTGAAATTAAAAAAGCACGCCTAAAAATAAAGAACTAGAGTGGAAAATTTTTAAAGTCAGATTTTAAAAATTACGGATTGTAAACTGAATGATTTCATAATTCAAAAAGTTAACAATTGAAACTAAAATTTAAAAAAAAGTTGAAATCGAACTTATTTTAAATTTACTATTTATATCATGTGATTTGAAATTAAATTATTATTTTATTATTATTAATTTAATTAATTCACTGTCAGTTCCTGGTTTCCCGGTGCAATGGCCACTTTGAAGCTAGACATTTGAAAAAAATTTAAGCTCAAAATAGAAAAAATAATGACAGTCTGTTAAAACAAATTTCAAAATGAATTTAAATTTCTGCTTATTTGTAGATTAGATAACAGCTGCAGAATTGGCAGGACGCCAGAGAAAAAAACTATGAGTTCTTTTGAATCCAAAAAAACCCCGATATGGCAATAATGTGGCGAGCTCCCAGATAATGGTATAAAAAGTAAGCAAGAAGACTCACTTTGGTGGCTCATTGGGATCCTTCTTCTTCCTCTTCTTCTGGGCTTTCGGCTTCTTCTGTGCCTTGGTTGCCCCATCAGCGGGTTCCGGAGATGGTCGCTTGATTCCCGCAATCTGTACAAGATAAAACGTCGATTAAATGACGATTAAGTGATTCAGTTAACCATTTCCATGGCGCAACAACAAAGATGTAAGGACATAATCGCTGTCATTAAAGACACCTCTAAATAATCCTTCACTATCTACCCATTCCTTTCACTTTCACGAGACATCTCTTAATTTTGACATTGATTGTTCACCTCTCAAATATCAAAAAAAGAATAGATGAGTTTTATGAATCTTTTTTTATTGCTCTTTTAAATTAAAGAGCATAAACAAAGAATAAATAAAGAGAAAACAGGGTAATTGTTTCACGAAAAAAAGGTAAAAATGGGAGAATAGGAAATTTTATAGTTTTTAAACAATTTAAAATGATTTAAAAAATGATTTCTTTCATTATTTGTTTTAAATGGATATATATACATAGGTAGTTGGAATCCGTATAAAACGTTTGAAATCAAATTGAATTTATTCGCCAAAGTACTCTAGAAATTCGCTAAAATCCCTTGGATATAAATTGAATTAAAATTATTCATTAATTTTTCTGTTACTTTTAATTTCCAGTTTTAAAACAATTCCATGAAATTCTTTGGAATTTTTACAAGTAACTTAAAATATTGAACATCCTTTGATTTTTTTTTATTTTCTTTATATCTCTTGAGATTGTTAAAATCCGTAGAAATCCCATGAAATAAAATGCATTCCCTAAAGTTCTCTGATAACTCGTTAAGAGTCCTTCAAATTTTTAAAAATCTCACAAATCCATTAAAATAAGTAGAAATAATTTTAAATTCATTGGATATAAATTAAATTAATATTATTCATTAGATTTCTCTAAAAAAAACAACTTTCAAATAAAATTAATGGTCGCTAATCACGCATTCACGTCCATGGCTTTTTATTTTCTAATATTAAAAACATAAACTACTTAAAAATCCATAACAACAATTTTGTCATAATTAGAGTTTTTAATTTTTTTGAAACGAAATCTTTTGAAATTCTTTGGAGTTTTTCGAGTAAAAATACATAAAATAATTTAGTAAGTTTTTCTAAAAAAACATTGAAATAAAATGTATATTAAAATTTATATATCATCGTAAAAATCTATCAACAATATTAACATATATAAAATTTTTTTGAAATTACATGAATATAAATTAAATTTTCATTATTTATTAAATCTATCTTAAAAATTGATGACAAAATTCTTATAAATATTAAGAGATCTAACATTTTTTCAAACGAAGTCTCTTGAAAATCTTAGAAATCTTTTTAAATAAGTTAAAATACTGTAAATCGTTTTAAAAAATGCCTTTTCCGACTCTTGAAAATTTTGAAACCCATAAAAATCAATTCGCAATTTCGATTTAAAAAAAATTTCATTAAAATATGTAGAAATCCGTTAAAATTCCATGAATATAAATTAATTTAAAATTATTCATTACCCCAAAAAAACATTTTTAAATGAAATTCTTGCGAGTGTGACTTTTATTTTGTAATATTGAAAACATAAACTATAAAAAATCCATAATACCATTTTCTAAATATTAAGAGTTCTAAGCACATTAAAAATGAGTTAAATAAATCAAGTAAAGAATAATTCTAGTTAGTAAGACATATTAAAAAATGTCATACTTTCGTAATTTTAATATTTTAATGGATGCCAATATTTTTAATGTATCTGGAGATCATAACTCTTTCCATAAATACTATTAGTCACATATTTTAAAGGTTTCAATAGAAATAGTTTTAAAATATTTTATTAAAAAATTATTCATATTTGAAAAATTTACATGAACAATAAATTGACAATTCAGAATTGTTTAAATTTAAAACGCCTTGAAATTGTCCAATATTACGAAATCAAAAATTGTTTAATTTTAAACGCTATTAATTTTTAATTGCCCAAGCAATAAAAACAGTGTCTATTTAAAACTTTTGTTATACACGAAAAATGTTTTTTTAATTATGAAAAAATTTTAGATAAAAAATACCATTATTTTGTTTTTATTTTGGTTGCAAAGAAAAGCTTGGGTTTCTCCATTTAAGAAAAAGTAAGAATATGAAGTTCGTTTAAATGTTTATAAATCTTCATATTAACTAAATATTATACGGAATGTATATTTGAAGAAAAAATATTTACATTCTACTAAAAACTGCACATTGCTGAACTAAAAGTTACTTTTTGAAAGTTATTGAAAGATTGTTTAAATTTTAGAGCTTATTAAATTTGCGTTCAATCGAAAAATATCAATAAGATCCGTTGTTAGTCTTAGAATTCTTTTTTGAATTTTGTTCTGATCGAACAATTTTATGGAGTTCATTTTTAAATATATTAATTATGTGTACATACTGAAAATTTCGATTAGACAGATTAACCTGTTTAAAAAAATTATTTTTGATATTTTTTGAAGATTTTGAAAAGAATGCGCCTAGTTCCGAAAAATTATCATCGAATTAAAACAAAATTAATTTAAAAATACGACAGGCAAACCATCGTAAATTATCACGTTTAACTTCAAAAAATTTAATTTATATAGATTCGGTGAACAAATATTTGAGCTTCAAAGTCTTATTTAAAGCCTTAAATAGTTTAGTTTAAAATTAATTAAACTTAAAAAAGTTTAATTAATTATAATAGATCAATCTGTAAGTTAAACGGAACTTTTACTACTCGCAGTGGCATGTTCTACTTTTGATTAGAATAATTTTGTAGGTGTAAAACGAGCAATTCTATTTTCAATTATCGTATATTGAAAGAGAAAAGGGAGAAAACTGAAAAACAGAAAAGACTGTGAGCATTGAAAGAAAAGAGCTAAAGAAGAAAAGAAAGGAACATTAAGTTGATTCAGATAATTAAGTGGAATTTAAGGAATTATTATTTCCCAAGTACCCAATTAAAACATTTGAATTAAATCAGGTCTAAAAATTGCTATTGCCATAGGAATTTATTGCACAATTATCTCTTTCAATCCTATAATTCTTAGCCTAGAAACGACAACGGTAAACGTTCGTTCCTCACATAAATCGAGATAAATTCAATGCAGGATTGAAAACTATCGCACGTCCAGAAGACAGCTGTCTTTCCTCCGTTAATAGATTTGTCCTTCGAGAAAATCTAAATACAAATGACTACATTGTACGCAGTTGGAGCAATTTCGAGTTACAATGCCAGCACTGAAGGATCATTAAGAGAATTAAAATAGAAAGAGCAGCCTTTCTCTTTTTGCTGATTGATAATATGGAACTCAGGAATAGAGAGATCTTTACTGTAAATTAAGTAAACACTCGCATCCCTGGTACTTTGCTTTTAAGATGTATTCCCAAGATAAGCAAGAATAATTGAATGAATCCTCTGAACGTAAGAGAGGTTTCAGAAGGAATTTAGCTTTAATGAAAACGAAGCTTTTTTACCATGAATCTTTCAATGTCGCTAAGTAAACACAGTCTCTTCTATTTTCTGCCGTTTGTGTATCTTTCGGAGAAAACTCTTCCGTCGACAATGGGAGCTTTACCCTTGTTAAAACTTACAAAAGCAATCTCCTTTGCTCGCGGATATTCAGGATGCGAGCACTTTCGCCTGTCAAATGCGAGAACGAGATTCCAATGATTTCTAATAGTTTTCAAAAGGAATTTCTCAAAATGCTAGTCACGCGACTTGTTGATATTAGATGAGAGCATTTTTTTCATAGGAAGGGAGGAAAGGCACGCATTTTATTGGTCTTATAACTTTAAACTATTTTGGTATAATTCTTTATCTTGACAGGGTAGCCGCAAAACTTTATTTTCAAAATTCCCTGATTTTACCCTGGCTATTTATTTTTAAAGGAGAAAATTCTAGTTTTGTAACATTTTGACTATAAAATCTTTTATGAATTCAAAGGAATTCAAAAGAATAGAAATAAATTGGGAAAAATTCACAAAATCGAATTTTAAAGAATTTAAGGGAAATGAGGAGAGTTTCATAAAATCTAATGTGAATTAAAAAAATTCTTATAAATTAAAAATACATCATCCAAAATAGGAAAAATTTAATTGAACTCAGTTTGACATAAGTGTAGATAAATTGAAGGTAATTCCAAATTATTTGATAAAATGCCTAAGAATTTAGGGTGAGGTTAAGAGACTTCAAAATGAGTTGAACAAAAACTAAAAAAATCTACTGAATTAAGTAGAATGAAATGAATTGAGACGAATTGAAGTGAATTAAAAAAATTCACGAGAATTGCAAAGAACTGAAAACAATTTAGGATAAATTAATAAGAATTCACGGTGAATTCAGGAAAACTTGAATATAAGATTGCAAAATAATTCAAGTTAAATTCAAAAGAATGCAAAACAATTGAAAAAAATAATTTTTAAAAATTTAATTTATTTCTGTGAAAATTGAGTGAATTAAGAAATATAAATTCAAGGATGATTACACCAAATGCAAGTTTAAACGAATTCAAAATAAGTCGATGAAATGCCTAAAAATTCAAGGTGAGCTTAAAATACTTTAAGATAAATTAAACAGAAATTAAAAACAAAAATTATTAAAAATCCATTGAATTAAGTAGAATTGAATGAATGTAGAATGTAGTGAATGAAAAACATTTGACCGAATCCCAAAGAAAGCAACAGAATTTGAAAGAATTTCTGATAAATTAATAAAAATTCACGGTGAATTCAAAATGATTATATTGACCCTTGACTGCAACATTTCATAAACAAAATAAATAAATAAAAATTTATGGCAAAAAAATTTGAAAATATCTTCAAATCTTTGAAGCCCTACGAATTCGATCACTTTTTGTGAATAAATTCTTTGAAATCTATTTAAACTTGTAAAATCCCGTAAAATTCGATGAAATCTGATATCTCTTAAAATCATGGAAAAGTTATTAAAATATCTTTACAGATTAAAAAAAAATCCTTAAACGGAAAATTTACTGAACATTTAGAACGGTATGCAATTATTTAAAAAATCTCTTTAGATTTCTTAACCTATTATAAATTCATTGTATCTTTTTAAAACCCTTCAATACTGTAAATCCTTTCAAATCCCTTCAAATTATTGATATCAATTAAAAATTCCTTGGAACATTTTAAAATTCCCGAAAATATTTCCAATCCTTTAAAATCGACTTTAAATGTTTCGAAATCCCTTGAAACTTTTAAAGGATTTTGAAAATGTCTTGGAATCTTTGAAAATCCCTAAAACATTAAAAATCTTGTAAAATCTGCTGAAATCCATGTTTTTAAACACTTAAAAATTCCCTAAATTATTTTCAATTCTTTGAAATCTCTTGAAATCCCTTGAATCTTTTTACGGTTCTAGAAAATATATTAGATTTTTTTTTAATTTCTTCAAATCTTCTGGAATTACTTCAAATTATTGAAATATATTAAATATGCTCTAAAACATTTATAATCCTTTAAAATATTTCGAAATACTTTACAATTTTTTTAATCAATTGAAAATTCCTTGTAATCTTTTTAAATATCTTCGATTCTCATCAATAAATTCCTTGACATTCATTAAAATATTATAAATTCTCATGAAATGATATGAAATTTAATGATATTTCCTGAAAATCATTGAATTCAGGGAAAACATTTTAAAATACCTTGGAGTCTTTTGAAATATGAGATATTCTATGAAATTCTGGAAAACCCTATAAAATTGTTCTAAATCCCTGAAAATTATTCAAATTCTTGAAAATGTTCTAATTACTTGAAAATGCCCTAGAAGATTTTATATAATACCCTCAAATTTTTTCAAACCCCTTTAAATTATTAAAATTGTGCACATTTCTTGGAATCTTTTTAAAGACTCGAAAAGATTTCAAACGAATTGAAGAACATTTCCAAGTTTTCCTGACTTGCGATCTTTCTATAAATTTTGAAAATTGAAATCTGAAAAGTTTCAGGGGACATGGAATTCGCAAAATAATTAATAGAGAAAATTCTATTACTGACCATCGCTGAATGAGGAGTGCTATCATCACTATCCTCACTGGTTGTTGTATTGTTGTTTTCAGGAGCAGCGTTATTTTGCATTGCAGGTGGACTTCCGCCTGCAGGACTCCGGTACTGCATCTGTTGCTGCTGCTGCTGTTGCTGCTGTTGTTGCTGAAGTTGTTGCTGTTGCTGGGAATGCATATACTGCATGTGTTGCATCTGAGCCTGGTAAAATATAAGTTATAATTTTTTAAAAATATTATCATTCAATTTTTTAAATTAAAATACGAAAAAAATTGAGTTTAAAATATTATTCCCGCTTATGAAACACGACGAGCACATATTGCAATT
>JAAAKG020100413.1:0-15914 GCA_010014905.2 Druon quercuslanigerum | reverse complement strand
CGTGGTTCCATCCGTGATCTATGTAATTTTTTTTATATATATATATATATATATATATATATATATATATATATTTACCGTATTTTTAATAGTTCGAATCCCAATTAGAGTAGATACTATAGGAATTTTTTCGAATCTTTTGGGTTTAATCTAAATTGGGCCAAAAACCGGCCTTAGATATACCCTCTCCCTTTATGGAAAAACGACACAAGTTACAGTAAAATATTTAATAAAATTTTTTATTGCAAAAGCATTCAAAATTTTTTTAAATAATATTCGGCTTCATGTCTGAAATTTCACTTCTGAATTTCAAATTAGTCTCGCTGTGCAATATTTGAGTCTTTAAATTGATTGAATCCGATTAGCAACGCCAAATTTATATTTAATTAGCAGTGTTTGAAATTAGTACCCTGATAGCATGGAAAGTTGCGAGAACGCCCCTGGAACGTCACTAAAAGTACTAAACTTTATTGTTATTTTTAACAACAAGTATATCCTAAGCAAGTCAAGAAGTTGAATTGCCAGCAGATGTCTCCCGAATTTACTTTAAAATTACATCAAATCGCAATACTATGAAATAAATAAATCTGTCACACTTTATGTTGTTAGTGTTTGTTAGGCCTTTTCTTTTGGTTATAAGAAAATAAAAATTTTTGCATTCGCATCTTTAAAGGATTTTAAAACAACCCTCAGATTTAATTTAAAGTTTTTAGGGCAAGATAAGTGCTTATCAGTCATGTTTATTCCAAATTACTTTTCTCCTTAGTGGTTATTATTATTACTATACGATTCAGCTATTTTTCTTATGGAGTGAGCGGTATAATAATAATAATAATAATAATAATTTTTCTTTTATTTGTATTAAATTTGAGGCCCATATTCTTCATGCTTGTGTTAAATTGGCTCAATTTACTTTGCAAGACTTGGATTGACTCTGCCATAAAAACCTCATCATCTGCAAACGCTAACCCACGTACCCTCACTGTTCCGAGTTCTACACATTCCTCTTTGCAGGAGGCTATTTTCAGAAACTTGCGCATGAATACAATAGATTGCCATGATGATATAGCGCATCTTTGTCTCAAAGAGTTGCTTCCTTTCTTCAAATTCGTTTTGCATATCCTTCTGTTCATCTATTTTGATTTCATGTTTACTTTTCTAGAATAGCGCTTTTCCTTTTCTCTTTTGAGTCTGACGCCAGTGATGTTGAACCTTCTTTCACGGGTTTCTTTCTTTTTTGGGCGGGTGCTTTGATTTCACCATCCCACCACGCATCACCAGACATTCTACGTACAACAGCAGTACCACATACTTCGGTATGGGTAGCTTACAATACAAAAACCTCTCTGGTTTGGGTTATTAGGAAATTAAAATTTTCTTTCTTAAATATTTGAGATATGTTAAAACAATCCTTAAAATAAGGGATCGTCCACAAACTATGTTACTACTTCAGGAGAAGGGGCAGAGAATTCTAAAAAAAACGTGGGAAATGCGAAAGGCTCGGAGGGGTTGCAGTCAAAGTAACGTTACACGTATATTAATCGCTTTAGAATTTAGGGAAATTTTTTTCTGAAAATAAGGATAGTAATGTTGTAAAATCAATATTTTTGTTAAAAAATGAATTGTTTAGTAGGAAATGAAAATTTTTGGTTGCCAATTCTTGAATATTATTCAATATTCGTTTTTTAGTAGTAAATTAATCTTTTTGTTTAAAAATTCTAATTTTTTGTTGAAAATTCTTGAATTTTATTATTAGTTTGTCTTTTTTGGTAGTAAATTAATCTTATTTTTAAAAAATTGAAATATTGTTTTCAAATTGACCTTTTTGGATTTATCTTTTGCATTTGAATTAATTTTTTTGGATTAAAAATTCTTTTTTTTTAGTGAAAAATTCAATTTTCTGTTAAGAATTTTTGAATTTTATTGAAAATTCTTCTTTTTTAGTTGAAAATTAAACTCTTAGGTTAAACATTTTTAAATTAGGTTCTTAAGTTGAACTTTCTTATTTGAAATGAAAAAAAAACTTTTCTTAAAATTTCAACTTTTTAAATTTTAAAGTATTCTGTTGTAAATTCGTCTTTTTTATATAAAATTAACTTTTTTTATAAAAATTCAGTATATTTAATTCGATCATTCAACTGCTTTGTATGAAAAATTCGTCATTTTGTCTTGAAAGCTCGATAGTTTAGTTTAAAATCAGAATCTTTTTGTTTTGTATAAAAAAATAATATTATAGTATAAATGTTATCCTTATTTAATAAAAATGCGACTATTTGATACAGACAACCACTATTTTCTGTTCAAAAATCATCCTTTTGGTTGAAAAAATTCGTCTTTTTGGTTTGAAAATTCTTTTTTTTAGAAACTTATTTTTTGTTAAAAAAGTCATATCTTGATCTTCAAATCTCAACTAGAATCTTTTTTGGATAAAATTTTAACGATTTTGGTAAAAATGGTTTCTTTTAAAGTCAAAATGTAACTTTTTTTACTTAACTTAATAATTGAACTATTCTGTATCGAAATTTCGTCATTGTGTCTTGACAGCTCCATAATTTAGTTAAAAAATAAACTATTATCTAGAAATTTTTTTTGGTAGAATTTACAATAATTTTTCTATCTAAAGTTAAACTATTTCACTTTTGGTTAAAAATTTACATTTTTCAGTTTAAAAATGCAATAATACCCGAATTAACTGTCACCTAAGTTTAATTAGTCACATTTTAACTTTCACATTAAAAATGTTTTAATTTAATTGTTGAAATAGCTAGGTTAACCTCGAACCAAATGCTTAAATTTTTAATTAAAAAATATTAGTTTTAATCCAAAAAAGAAATAGTTACATTTTTAGTTGAAAAATTAATAAAAAGAAAAACTAAGTTTTCACAAGTTAAAATAAGCCGAAGAAATATATTTTTTGGAATAGTTAAATCCACAGGCAACGAGATGAATTGTTAAAAAAGAATATTAATTTTCAACCCAAAAAAACGAATGTTTTAAAATTTAGATGGATTTCTGACAAAAAAGTTAATTTTTCTACCACGTAATTAATTTTTCAAATAAATAGTTTAATTTTTAACTAAATAGTTCAATTTTGTACTAAGACGATCGAATCTTCCATAAAATAGTTAAATTTCTAACAACAAAAACATCACTTTTTGATTAAAAGTTAAAAAAAGTTAAGTTAAAAATATTTAAAAAACCATAGTTTTTTTTTTGAGTTAAAATATGCCAAGAACGGAATATTTTACAAAATTTTTCAACAGAATACTTAATTTTATAACAAGTATTTTATTTTTTAAATAGTTAAGTTAATTTTAAACCAGATAGTTAACTTCTTAACTAAAAAATATTAGTCAAGAAAATCAAATTTAAAAAAATAGTTTAAATTTCTACCAATATAATCGAATTTTCTATAAAATAATTACTTTTTTAACTAAAATATATACTGGTTAAAATGAGAAAAAATAACAAATTTTTAAGAAAGCAGTTTAATCCGCAACCAAAAAAAAACTATTCGGTAGAAAATTATTTTTTTGTATCATTTACAATAATTTTTTCTATTTAAATTTGAACTATTCCATTTTTTGTTAAAAATTTACCTTCCTTTAGATTTTAACTTTTACATTCAAAATCACTTTTTTATTTTAATTGTTGATATATTGCCGGAATTTATAATTTACCTAAATTTACTTAAATTCGGGTTTGACCCTAAGCTTAATTTACTTTCGAGGGTGGGTTGGGGGTTTATAAACAAATCAATGGTTGTCAAATTATCTTCATTTTATTTTTTTAGGAAATTTTGATTTCCTTGTATGAATGTTAGTGGATATTAAAATAATCTCATAGCATCCTCTGTACACAAAACCATAATTTTCCCTCTTAAAATACATAAAAAATATAAAATTTGGCAATTGTCACAGGCCATCATTCTCATTGTTTCCTTTTCATCCCTCCCCTTGCAATAATTATTCTACCATAGTATTTTCAGTGAAACGATTTATTTTTTTTATAAAGGGAAACTTTCCTTTCCAACATAAGGTGAACTCGATTAAATTGTTAGTTTGGGTCGATAAAGATCAGTGAAATATTAGGTCAAGAAAATTGTCGCTTATCCTAATTTGATCGCAAATTATTCGCAATTTCGTACATAACAATTAAATACTAAGATGTAATTTTTACCTGAATTAGAGAAAATATATTTTTTTTTGTTTTTTTTTTTTAATTTTTTTATTCAGGTCTGGCGTGTCACGTCTTATCGAAGTTTGCATCTAAAACCACGAAAAAGTTTGCTCCACAAAAACTTTAAAAATCCTTTTCATTTTTTTCCATCTATGCTGTCGTGCTGTTTATCGCTTTAATCTCCACAATGAATCTAATCCTTGTTCTGTAAAGGGCCGGGTTTGGTTTGAGTTTAATTAGACATCAGAATGTAGAGTATAGGATTAATTACACGAGAGTTCTGTGTATTGAATTTTAAAAATTGTATTAATTATATTGTAAGAATTGTTTATGAAAATATAAAAAATATAAAAATTAATTTAAAAAATTATATTTTTATTAATCATTGGTAAACAACGTTACCAATCTTGAACGACTTTTCACACTCCCCCCTTTTCTTCCATTAGAGGTGAATTTTCAATCTAAAGGCCGAATTTTCAGCAAACGTTTTAATTTTTAAATAAGGGAAATAGCTGCTTTTTCACTTTAAACAATTAGTTTTTAATATCACGCATCACCAGATATTCTTCGTAAAACCGCAGTACCACACACTTCGGTGTGGGTAGCTCAAAATACAAAAACTCCTCTGGTTCGGGTGTTAGGAAAATACGATTTCGTTTCTTAAATATTTAAGAGATGTGAAAACGACCCTTTAAATAGTGGATCGTCCACAAACTATGATACTAATTTACCCGGGGGGGGGGGGGTCTTAAAAAACTTTGGAAATGCGAAAGGGTCTTTTGTTTAAAAAGATCTTTTTGTTTAAAAACTCTAATTTTTGGTTGAAAATTTTTGAATTTTATTGAAAATTCTTCTTTTTCAGTTTAAAATTAAACTTTTAGATTAAAAATATTCAAAGTAGGTTTTTAAGTTGAACTATTCTCTTAAAACTGAGAAAAAAACCTTACCTTAAAGTTTTAACTTTTAAAATTTTAAAATATTTTGTTGTAAATTAGTCTTTTTTGTATAAAATTAACTTTTTTTATAAAAATTTAATATATTCAATTTGATCATTCAACTATTTTGTATAGAAAATTCGTCATTTTGTCTTGAAGCTAGTATGTGTACCGAATTTTAAAACTTATATTAATTATATTATAAAAATTAATTAGAAAAATATAAACAATATAAAAAAAATAATTAAAAAAATTATATTATTATTAATTATTGGTAAACAACGTTAGCAATTTTGAAAGACCTTAAAATCTCCCCCCCCCCCTCTGTCTTCCCACGCTGATAACCTTAGTTTTGTTTTTTAAAGAAAGATGCATTTTTTGACGAAGAAGATGACTTTTTTTCCATTAGAGATGAAATGTCAATCTAAAGGGCGAATTTTTAGGATCTGTTAATTTTTAATTAAGAGAAATAGTTACATTTTCGCTTTGAAAAATTAATCTTTAACATCAACAAAAAATTACAAAGCAGATCATTTTGTAAATAAACAGCCTAATTTTTAACCAAATAATTTAGTTTTCCAACAAAATAATTAAATTTTTCTTAAAATAGTTAAATTTTCAATTAAAAAAATATTTTCGAGACCAAACATAATATAGTTAAATTCTTAGTTTGTAAATTTAATATAAGAAAGTAATTTTCTATTAGATGAATATAACAACAACAAAAATTTTAAACAAGATATTTAAATCCACAGCCAGAAGATTAGTTTCAAACCAAAAAAGACGAATCTTCAACCATAAAGTAAATTTTCTAACAAAAAGTTAATTTTTGAAATAAATATTTAATTTCTTAACCGAACAGCTTAATTTAAACTAAAACAGATAATTTTTCAAGCCAAAATGGAACAGTTACATTTTTCGTTTAAAAATAAATTTTTAACAAAAAAAAAACTTTTACCACAAACCATTCAGATGAATTTTCAGTTCTATTTTTTCACCCAATATCAGAAAATTGATTTTTCAACCAATATGATTCTATTCTTCACAAAATAGTTACATTTCTAGTAAAAAAATTAATTTTAACAAAAAACGAATTTTCTAGAATATGAAATCAGTCATAAAAATATGATGGTACTAAATTTTTTTGAAAGCAGTTCCATTTTCCATCTGACAAAAAATATTAGAATTTTTTACTGAGCGAATAAAATTTTTAATAAAAAAAGAGTATTTGTTAAACAAAAATAGAATAGTTATATTTTTGGTTGGAAAATGAATTCTTAACAACAAAATATAGTTTTTACGTGTTAATATAAGAAAAAAGACGAATTTTTAAAAAGATAGTTGAATTCACAACTAAAAAGGTAAATTAAAAAATGATAAATAATAAAAATATGTCTACCCAAAAACACAAATTTTCAATAAATAAAATAATTTTTAACACAAAAGGTAATAAGAAAAAAGAAAGTGAATTTTAAATAAACAGTTCAATTTTCAAATTTCAAATTTCAAATAGTAAAATTTTCAACTGAAAAAGATCAGATTTGAAACAAAAATGTAAGTTGCATTTTTAGTTCAAAAACTAAATTTTTAATTAAAAACAAATTTTATGTAATATATAATCAGTTTTAAAAATTTTAATTTTCAGCAGTCGTTGAATTCACAACAAAAGTATAAATTTTTAAATGAGAAAATTAATTTTCAACGCAAACAGACAAATATTCAAAATCTTCTACGAAACGAGTCAAATCTTTAATCAAATAGTTACATTTTTAGTCAAAAAATATTATTCTTTAAACAAGAAAGGAATAGTTATATTTTCAGTTAAAAAAATAAATTTTTAACATAAAAAAATAATTTGTGACGTGTATAAGATAAAAAAGAAGAATTTTGAAAAAGATAGTTGAATTCACAGCTACAAAGATAAATTAAAAGAATGATAAATGATAAAAATATTTCTACCGAAAAAAACACTAATTTTTAATAAAATAAATAAATTATTAACAAAAATTTAATTAAAACAAAGCAACTAAATTTGTAATAAACAATTTAATTTTTCACCAATATAATTGAATTTTGCAGAAAATAGTACAATTTTCAATTGAAAAAGGTCAGATTTAAAACAAAAATGGAAGTTGCATTTTTAGTTCAAAAAATAAATTATAACAGAAACAGAAATAAATTTTCTATAAATTTTTTTTTTCACAAAGCAGTTTTATTTTCCATCCGATACAAGATAATTGAATTTTTGACCCATATAATATGATTTTTTACCAAATACTTACATTATTAGTTTAATAAACTAATCTTGAGCGAAAAATTGAATTTTCTTCAAGATCACATGAGCCATAAAAAGATCAAATTTTAACAAAATTATTAAATTCACAAAAAAAAGAAAAAGTTTAAAACCACTCAGTCTAATTGAAATAGAAACAAAAATTTGCAGATAATATGAGAGAAAAAGTTTTTTTTTTTTGCAAAATAGTTCAATCCATATTAAAAAATAAGCAATAAATAATATATATTTTTCTATCCCGAAATACGAATTTTCAATCAAATATAATTATGAATTTAAAAACAAAAAGTTTTTTTTATAAAAGTATTCAATAGTTTAATATTAGTTTTAATCAAAAAATGGAATAATTACATATTTAGTTGAAAAATTAATGAAAAGAAGAACTAGTTTTTCACATGTTAAAATAAGCTGAAAAAATATATTTTTTAAATAATTAAATCCACAGCCAAGAAGATGAACTTTGAACAAAGAAGATTCGTTTTGTACCCAAAAAGGCTAGTATTCTATAAGTTAAATACATTTTTAACAAAAAACTTAATTTTTGACCAAGTAATTAATTTTACAAATAATTCGTTCAATTTTTAACTAAATACTTTAATTTTTTACTAAGTAAATAAATTTTTCCAAAAATAATAAAGCGTCGAAAAAAAAATAAAAACAGAGGAATTTTTAACAAATAAAGCTAATTGATACCAAGCAGTTAGATTTTAGATAAATAGTTAAATTTTGTACCAGAATGATTAAATTTTCCAACAAGTAGTTAAATCTTAAACTAAAACATATCAGATTTCAACCAAAAATGAAAGTTGCATTTTTAATTAAAAATATTTAAAAGACAATAATTTTTGTCTACAGTTAAAATGAGCCAAAAAGCGAATTTTTTACAAAATCGTTGGATCAACAGCCAAAAAAAGAACTTTAATCTCCTATCCAAGTAGACTAATTTCCATAAAATATATGAATTTTCGACAGAATACTTAATTTTATAAAAAGTATTTTATTTTTCAAATAATTAAGTTTATTTCCAACCAAAAAGTTATATTTTCAACTAAAAAATATCAGTTTTTATCCAAAAATGGAATATTAACATTTTTAGTTGATAAAGCAATGAATTTTTAACTAAATATTTAATTTTAGAGCCAAAAAAAAGAATTTTGAAAGAATAGTTTAAATTTCTACCAATATTATCGAATTTTCCATTTAATTGTTACTTTTATAACAAAAATAGATAAAAAAAATTGTAAGCAAGCAGTTGAATCCTCAAGCAAAAAATTAATTTTTAAACAAGAAAATTATTTTTTTACTTAAAAAGAAAAATTAATAATTTTTTAAATAAATAGGTTATTTGTATACTAATAGAAATTAATTTTTACCAAATGGTGAGATTTCTAAATAAAAAAAGATCAAGTTTGAACCAACAATGCAATTTAAATTCTTAGTTTAAAATATTAATTAAAAGAAAAATCAATTTTTTACCATTTAGAATGAATGAAAAAGCGAATTTCGTACAAAATAGTTAAATCACATTCAAAAAGATAAAATTTAAAAAAATCCAAAAATGGATATGAATGCTATAAGATAGATGCATTTTTAACAAAAAGTTACTTTTTTATATAAATAGTTCATTTTTTAAATCAATACTTTAATTTTAAAACAAATGGTGCAGTTTTATACGAAAATAATAAAATTTATATCAATTTGCAAACAAAAGGATTCATTTTTATAAAACAGTTCAATTTTCAATAAAAACAAAATAATCTTTAACAAAAAAGTTAATTTTCAACTAAAAATAAAAGAGTTCCACAAATATGATTTATAACAAAGTTATTTAACTTGAAATCAAAAAGATGATTTATCAACTAAAATCATGTATTTTTAAATAAGAAGATTGATTTATTACTGAAAAAGAACAATTTAAAAAAAATTTTAACCAAAAAGCAGCATTTTTAATCTCAGCAAAAGTTTTAATGAAGAATCGAGAAAAGCTGACATTTTTTGAAAACAGAAAAACAAAATTCTTTAAAAAGAGGTACAGGAGAAGAGAAATTTAGTGGATTTTTTTATCCGGTTTTCAATTGTTGTTATGAAAAAAAAAATTATAAACAAAATAAGTTTTAACAGAAAAACTAAAAATTAGGAACTCCTAGGAAAACTTTTTAAAAGTCAATTTGAATTAATTACACTTTAATTTGTTTGCGTAAAAAAATTTGTATTGCTAAGTGTAATTATTGAACGTCACAAATGTAATTTAAATGCTTTAAATTATGATTTTATTCAAGATTTATAATAATTGACATTTCACTTCGAGGATTGTAAATTTGTTTATTTTTATATTCTACAACTTTTGGGATAATTAATTTACATTTAAGCACATCAGCCGTATGGATTATTTTTTTTTTTATAATGAGCTTCTGATTCAGAAAATGTGTCAGTAAAGAGTAAAGAATTTCTTAGAAAGGATAAACTTCATAAAAGTTATATTTTTAATTTATGGTGTACTATAAGCGAATTTTGACATTTTCTTCTGAAGCGTAGCGACTTGGGGTTGATCAATTTCCCGAAGCAAACATTGAAAGCTTACAGAGTATACTCGAAGCAAAGTTCAAGCAACTTTCAGAACTTGCGCTCTAAATAGCAAAATCAACAAAAACTTCATGAATTTTAGTTCACTTATAATAAAATTCAATTTATCATTTATAAATCGCAGGAATTTTCTCCTGAAGATTATATTTATAGTTATAAATTTTATTATTTGCTTCAAAATTTAACATTTAAAATTTAAAAAAATATTCTTTTCGGTTGCCAATTTAACATTTTTAGACAATTTTATAAGAAAAATTTTGAAATTGTATCATTTTTAATTTAAAGGTTATTAAAGGACAAAGTGGAAAACGTTAAAAATTTAATATTTTCCAGATAAAATTTTGAAGGTTCGTATTATTGATGAAAATGAAAATAAATTTCTCACTAGTTAAACTAAGCGAAAAAAAAATATTTAATAACAAAATAGTTTATTGCACAGCAAGGAAGATGAATTTTCTACCCAAAAAGACGAATTTTCTATAAGACAGATGCATTTTCAACCAAAAAGTTAAATTTTTAAAGAAAAACATGATATTTACAAAGATATCAATTTGAAAAAAATGATTTTTTTACAAAACAATTAAATTTTTTAAGAAAAACATAATAATCTTTAACAAAAAAGTTAATTTGCAACTTTGGTTCATTTCTTAATAAAACTGTTCCAAATTAAAAAATTGCTAAATCATTTTTTTTTAAGTATAATAAAAGATAAATAAAACAAAAAGATAAAGATAGATAAAGCATCTAAAATTGAACAATTTTACATTTATTCGAGAATAGGACAAGTTAAAAACTTAAAAAGTGAAATATTTCCAGATTAAAATTTTGAAAATTCGCAACAACTTTTTTCTGAAGATTATCCTTTTAGTCATAAATTTTATTATTTGGTTAAAAATTTAATAATTTTCTTAAAAATACATCCATTTTGGTAGCAAAGTTTTACAGTTCTTTTTTTGGTGATTTGGTTTTAGAAATTGAATTGGAATCTTTTTTGGATGGAAATTTAACAGGTTTTTAAAAGTTTTGTTTTGTTTATTTCATCTATTTCAGGAGAAATCTTATCTTTTTTAAATAAAAATCTTACTTTTTTATTGTAAGTTTGTCTTTTTGATTGTAGAATTCATCTTCTTTAGCCGAAATTACTTGTTTCTAGGATAAAAATGTAACTGTTTGGTTGAAAAATCTACTGTTGAAATATAATAATTGGGTGTTAAAAAAAACTCAAATACTACCTGGATGAAAATTCGACTATTTAAAAAAAATTTGTTTAGTTTTTAAACAATTAAAAATGCATGTGTTTTAAGAAAAATATTGTCTTTTTTGGATAAAAATGGAATTGCTTGGTTGAAAATTAAATTATTATAATATTTTTTTGAAAATGTAACCATTTTTTAAAAAATTTACTTTTTGTTTAAAATTTATATTTTGGAGTTGAAAAATAAAATTGAAAATTGTTTGTTTTTTTCTGAATGAAAGTTCCACGTATAAGGAAAATTTTAAATTTTAAATTTTAATACAAAATTAAATTAAAAAATAAATAAAAATGCATCTATTGGGTAGAAAATTTAACTATTTCTTTAAAAATTGATTTTTCAGGTTCAACTAGAATCTTTTTTAAATGAAAAGTCACCTTTTTTTGTAATTAAAAAATCTTCCGCTTGAAGGAAAATTTATTCTTTTTTGATAAAAATTTAACTATTTCGTAGAGAATTTGACAATTTATTAAAAAAGTCATTCTTTTTGGTTAAAAATTCGTCTTCCATTTTAGAAAACTTAACTAAAATCTTTTCCGACCGAAAATGCAACTATTTTTTCGAAAATTTATCTTTTTTATTTAAAATTTGATAAGTTGAAATACAGTTGCATTACATTGTTAAAAATCTATTTTTTAATATTTCGATTTTTAAAAGATAACTGAAATATTTTCTAGATGAACATTTAACTACTGATTTTAATTGTTTTATTTGTTATTTATTTGTTTATAAGTTCATACTTCTTGGTTGAAAATGCTTCTATTTCATAGAGAAATCAACTATTTTGTTAAAAAATCGTTTTTCTTTTTGCTTAAAAAATTCGTCTTTTTTGTTTGAGATTTTTTTTGTGAAACTTATTTCTTGGTGAAAAATTCATATATTGATCATGGGAACTCAACTGAAGTATTTTTTCGATAAAAATTCAACTATTTCGTTGAAAATTTTTTTTTGTAACAAAAGTCCTTTTTTTGGTCAAAATTTCATCTTTGTGGATTAAATGTTCAATTTTTTTTTCATAGATACTTATTTCTTGTTTAGAGATTTATATTTTGATCGTTTAATTCAACTGAAATCTGTTTCAATCGTAAATTTGACTCTTTCTAAAAATGTATAATTTATTATCATTTGTTTTAGTAGAAATTTCTCCTTTTTTTTGAATAAAAGTTTTTTGGTTAAAAAGGTTTCTTTCTTGCTTGAGTATTAAAATACCTGGATAACAGTTCAAATATATTGTTTGAAATTTATTTTTTTAAAGGAAAATATAATTCTTGCATTTTTTACTATTGGTCTTTCTTAGCTGGAAATTTTTCTTTTCTTTTTTTTAAATCTTGATATGCTTGGTGTTAAATTTCACTATTTTCGGTTTAAACAAATAATTAAGTTTTTTACCAAAAATATGAACTTTAACCAAATAGTTAAATTTTTAACCAAAAACAATTATTGTCTGCTGAAAAAGGCGAACTTCTAAAAAAAACATATATTTAACCACATGTTGAAATTGGCTAATGAAAAGGATCAGTTTTCAACCAAAACTATAAATTTTTAACTGAAATCGCGAATCTTCAACCAATAAAAAATGAATTTTCAATAAAGTATTTCTACAAAAATTCTAATTTTCCACCTGAAGTATGAATTTTCTGTACAAAAAAATGTACACAAAATAGAAGAACTTTCTATCAAAGAAAATTGGTGAATCTTCACCAAAAATATTAAATTTTTACCAAGTAGTTGAGTTGAAAACTCTCCTCAAAACATCATTACACGTACGGTACGCACACTAATTGGGCTTCTCCCACTACGTCGGCTATCTTGCTCATGATTTGCCCACACGATTTACGCATGCGCGCACCTAATATCGTGCTACTAGTGGGGGCATCCGAGTTGGACTGTACAATTAAAGAAGATCAACTTTGAACCAAAAATATGATATTTGAACTCAAATCGCCAATCTTCAACCAAAATTGACAAATTTTCAACTAAGCGGTTCAATTTTTAGCAAAAGAATTAAATTTTCAACCAAAAACGATTTATCAGTTAAACACTAAAAATAAATTTATGTAATTGATTATCTAATTAAAGTTTGAACTAAACAGTCGAATTTTCAACCATATCATATTGTTTTTATCCAAAAAGTAAGAAACTTTTAAGGAAATTATTAATTCATTAAAACAAAAAAATAAGAATTTTCTACAAACATGTTGACTTTTCAAGAAAAAATATGAATTTTGAACAATAAAGTTTGGATAAACTTCCAATTAGGGCCCACATCCAAAATCCTCCAAACTGCTTTTACCTTTGTATTTTGTTGCGCTGATTACGAATATGATAGTGAAAATTGCCGCAAATTTGATTTTCAAGGTCAAACCCCAAGAAAACTGAGTTTAGAGAGGTTTTTGCGTTTATTTCAATCAATACGCACAATTTCGCAAATTGTTTGAAATCAAAGTTGTAGATCTTATCTAAATACATATTTTTTGTTTAATAAATTGTTTTCTACGGATGATAGGTTCCGAGAAAATCAGTGATATAAACGGGTTGATGTGCTTGCAGGATTAGTGGTAAGTGATACTCAGGGACGTCTGTCAAAATAAAACGGACCTCCGCGAAGATAGAACTACAAATATGAAAATCGTATTTTTGATAAGCGCGGTGGAAAAGTTGTGTAAGATGTGACCAATCACTCTTCTGTGACCTGTGGTTATCACGTGTATTTTTTTTAAGGGCGAGATTAAAAATTGGTTCAAGATGCGACCAATCACTCCTTCGTGACCAAACACTCATCTGTGATCAGTCACAGCATGTGTTTTTTAAAGGTCGAGCTAGAAAAGTAGTTCGAAATTTGACCAATCACTCTTCTGTGACCAGTGGCTAGCACGTGTTTTTTTAAGGACGATCTGGAAAAGTTGTTCATGATGTGCCTAATCACTCCTCTTTGACCAGTTACTCTTCTGTGACCACTCAATAGAACGTGTTTTTCAAAGGGCGAGCTGGAAAAGTAGTTCGAGATGTGACCAATCACTCCTGTATGACCAGTCACTCTTCTGTGACCAACCTCTACCACGTATTTTTTTAAGGGCGAGTTGAAAAAGTGGTTCGAAATGTGACCAATCGCTTTTCTCTGACCAATGATGTACCTCGAAAACTATTAGTCATAGAAAAAAATGTTAGCAACAAAAAATATGTATTTCGATGAGATCTACAACTTTTGTTTGTAAAATTTTTTAAAAATTTTTATATTGGATGAGTTAAACGTAAAAACCATGACTTATGGTTTTTTCATGGTTTCACCTAAAAACTCAAATTTTCGGGAATTTTCACTATCGTTTTCGTAATCACCGCATCAAAATATGTTGGATCGAATCCATTTTAAATCAGGCAGGTTGTGCACTTGAAGTTAAAGAATCTCTCGGTAACGAAATATGTTGTTTTTTTAGAGGAAATTAGGTGATATGTATTTTTGCGATTTGTAAAAAAAAATGTTTACGAAGTTATTTGTATTTGAATTTTTGGCTTTGTTTAAAAAAAATCGATTTTCTCTTTAAACTTATATATAACTTTTGATCTAATTGAGATATTTCAGATTTCTTTTTAGATCTATATTTTTTGCCAATTTTTTGTTGAATTTGTACTATCACGAGGAAAATACCTTGTGATTCTCGCATTTTTCTTGCAAACAACCATGAATACGAAAAAATGTTATGAATATATTTTGCACAGTTAAGAGATTTCTACTAAAAGTTTTGTTTCTCACTTATGATATCTCGCACCATTTCCGCTAAAAACACAAAAATTCAATTTTCATAAGCAAACAAATTCTCTTCACTCTAGGCTTATGAAAATACCCACCATTTTTGTTCAATATTTCGCAAAAATATATGTTTGTATAAGGAAAAATAATTTTCTAAAGATAAAAATTGCTATCTTCAGACAATTATATTTTATAAAATCGAATTAATAAATTTTTCGCTAAAACAATTTGAGTTACGAAAATAATGTCAAAAGAAGAAACTGTTTGACCAAAAGGTTTTTAATTTAATTTTAATATCTGAGCGCACATTTTCAGATTCACTTTATCAATCAGGATAAATAAATAATAATCATTGAATTTGTAAATCAAAAATACGAAATATGCGTAGAGGGTTGAATTTTCAATCCGGAAAATAAATTTTTAATCAAGAAAAATAATTTCTGACAAAAAAATTAAACAAAGCAGACCAGTTTTATACTACAAAGTTGTATTTTTAACAATTACGATTTTTTAGTGGAAAGAAATTTAACCAAATTAATTAATTCTGAAGACAAAGGCTTAATATTTTTTTGTTTTTCAAAAGTTTAATTTTTTTAATGGGAAACTAAATATTTTTTGAGAATGTGATTTTTTTTTATCGGTTTATTTTCCTTCAGTTTCTTCAAAAACTGCAGTTTTGAAAGTTGACTTTTTAGCAAAATAATTAAACTTACAAGCCAAAAAAATGATTTATATTTAAACAAAAAGACTTAAATATCAACTTCAAAATGTAATAGTAGACTTTTGAATCAAAGTAATTAGCAGTCAACCTAAAATAGTTGGATTCTTTTATTAGGACTAATTTACTTAAGAGCCTCGGTGGCTCAGTGGTTAGACGCTCGGACTTCACCTCAGAGGTCCGGGGTTCGATCCCTGAGCCGGTA
>JAAAKG020100402.1:0-15915 GCA_010014905.2 Druon quercuslanigerum | reverse complement strand
CAACTAAAAATTACTTAATTTTAAAATAAAAAACAACGAATTTTCCAAGAATGTATTTTTTTTAACCATAGAGATGAGTTTTTAACTAAAATGATGAATCTTTAACTAACAAAAATTTTTTTTTAATGAAGCACAATATTTAACCAATTAGTTAAATTTTTAACCAAAAACGATAAATTCTTACCGAAAAATGTAATTTAATCAAAAAGACAAATTCTCAAAAAAATAGTTGAATCTTCATCCAAATAGTTAAATTTTTAACCAAAAAAAATCAATTTTCAACCAAAAATGGAATAGTTTAAACTTTAAAATTTACAAAATTAATTTTCAAGAAACAAAGTTAATTTTGAAAAAATAATACAAATTTCAAACCACTAACAAATGTTTTGACCAAAAAGATGAATTTTTAACCTAAAAGATTAATTTTCCACCAAAAAGACGATTTTTCAACAAAATAAATTTTTTTTAAAATAAAAAAAATCCGCCAAAACTGGGATAGTGAAATTTCCAGTGAAAAAAAGTATTTTGAAACAAAGAATTTTTTTTTCAAGCTGAAAAAATTTTTTTAAACAAAGTAGTTCAATTTTCAACTATATAATTTAATTTTTAATCAAGAAATTCAATTTTTTGCTAGAAATGACGAATTATCAACCAAAAAGTCGAATTATTTAATAAATAATATAAATTTTCAACCAAAAATTATTTAGTTTTCAAATAAGTCCACATATTAATCAAACAGTATTTTTAATTTAAATTAAAAACATTATAGTTCAATTCGTCGATAAAAAAAAATTAATTTTCAACCCAACAACAACGAATTTAAAAAAAATAAATAAATTTTTTAGCCATAGAGATGATTTTTAAACTAAAATGATGAATCTTTAACCAACAATAATTTTTTTAATGAAATACAATTTTTAACCAATTAGTTGAATTTTCAACCAAAAACGATGAATTCTTATCGAAAAATGTCAAAATAATTGATATTTGAGACAAAAAAGTTTTTTATTTAAATTTAAAAAAAAGTTGTTATTACAACCAAAATTCAACAAAATAGTTGAATTTTCAACGAAAAAAAATCAATTTTCAAAAAAAATGGAATAGTTTAAACTTCAATATTTACAGCATTATTTTTCAACGAATAAAATTAATTTTAAATCAAATAATACAAATTTTAAAACACTAACAAATTTTTGGACCAAATATTTTTAACATAAATGATTAATTTTCTATCAAAAAGACGATTTTTCAACGAAATAAATTTTTTTTTGAATAAAAAAAATCCGTCACAACTGGAATACTGACATCTCCATCGAAAAAAAATAATTTTAAACAAAGAATTTTTTTCAAGCTAAAAAAAAAATTTTGAAACAAAGTAGTTCCATTTTCAACTAAATAATTGAATTTTTAATCAAGAAAATTAATTTTTTGCTGAGAACGACGATTTATTAACCAAAAAGTCGAATTTTTAAATAAGCGAAAATGAAAATGCAAAAAATATTTGTAAACAAACAAAAATTAACTTGGCACATAAAGATTAATTTTTTATCAAAAAAAAAACTTAAAGATCAAAAATTTTTTTTTTAAATTAGTTCCATTTTTAACCGAGTGATAGAAATTAATCTTGGATTGAGTAGTAAAATCTTTAATAAATAATATGAATTTTTAACAAAAAATGTAATAGCTGATATTTCAATCAAAGATTATTTAATTTTTTTAAATAAAAACAAGT
Organism: Druon quercuslanigerum; assembly: GCA_010014905.2. Taxonomy (NCBI): domain Eukaryota; kingdom Metazoa; phylum Arthropoda; class Insecta; order Hymenoptera; family Cynipidae; genus Druon; species Druon quercuslanigerum. Next base: position 14,183 of record JAAAKG020100402.1, on the reverse strand, counting down.
TTGTTAAAAAAAATTAATTTTTAACTAAAAAAACGAATTTTTCAAAAAAATTAACTTTTTTAGCCATAGATATGAGTTTTAAACTAAAATTATGAATCTTTAATTAATAAAAATTTTTTTAAATGAAATATAATTTTTAACCAATTAGTTGAATTTTCAACAAAAAAATAAATTTTTAACAAAAAATGGAATAGCGTAAGCTTCAAAATTTACAAGATTAATTTTTAACTAATAAAATTAATTTTGAAGAAAATGATACAAATTTCAACCCACTAACAAACGTTTTGACCAAAAAGATGAATTTTTAACCTTAAAGAATTATTTTCTACTAAAAAGACGATTTTTCAACGAAATACATTTTTTTAATAAAAAAAAGATCCGCTACAACTGGAATAGTGAAATTTACGGTGAAAAAAAAGTAATTTTACACAAAGAATTTTTTTTCAAACTAAAAAATTTTTTTTAACAAATTAGTTCAATTTTTAACTTATTAATTGAATTTTTATTCAAGAAAATTATTTTTTTGCTAAAAACGACTAATTATCAACCAAAAAGTCGAATTCTTTAATAAATAATATGAATTTTCAACCACAAATTATTAAATTTTCAAAAAACAGTATTTTTAATTTGAATTAAAAACATTATCGATAAATTCGTCGTTAAAAAAAATTAATTATCACAAACAACAACAAATTTTTAAAAAAGTAACATTTTAGCCATAGAGATGATTTTTGAACTAAAATGATGAATCTTTAACTAAAAAAAAATTTTTTTAATGGAGAACAATTTTTAACCAATTATTTGAATTTTTAACCAAAAAAGATGAATTCTTTTCAAAAAATGTCAAAATAATTCATATTTCAGACAAAAAAGTTTTTTATTTAAATTTAAAAACAGTTATTATTGCAACCAAAATTCAACAAAATAGTTGAATTTTTAAAAAAAAAAATTAATTTTCAAAAAAAAAATTGAACAGTTTAAACTTCAATATTTACAACATTATTTTTCAACGAACAAAATTGATTTTAAAAAAAATAATATAAATTTCAAAGCACTAACAATTTTTTCGACCAAAAAGATGAATTTTTAACATAAATAATTAATTTTCTACCAAAAGGCGATTTTTCAACGAAATACATTATTTTTAAATAAAAAAAAATCCGCCAAAACTGGGATAGTGAAATTTCCAGTGAAAAAAAAGTAATTTTTAACAAAGAATTTTTTTCAAGCTAAAAAAAATTGTTTAAACAAAGTAGTTCAATTTTCAACTAAATAATTGAATTTTTAATCAAGAAAATTAATTTTTTGCTAAAAACGACGAATTATCAAACAAAAAGTCGAATTCTTTAATAAATAATATGAATTTTCAACAAAAAATTATTTAAGTTTCAAAAAAGTCGACACATTAATTGAATTATTTTTAATTTGGATTAAAAAACATTATAGTTAAATTCGTCATTAAAAAAAATTAATTTTCAACCAAACCACAACGAATTTTCAAAAAAAGTAACTTTTTTAGCCACAGAGATGAGTTTTAAACTAAAATGATGAATCTTTAACCAACAAAATTTTTTTTAATAAAGTACAATTTTTAACCAAAAACAATAAATTATTATCAAAAAATGTCAGAATAATTTATATTTCAGACAAAAAAGATTTTTATTTAAATTTAAAAACAGTTGTTGTCACAACCAAAATTCAACAAAATAGTTAAATTTTTACAAAAAAAAAATCAATTTTTAACAAAAAATGGAATAGTTTAAACTTTAAACTTTACAAAACTAATTTTCAAGAAACGAAATTAATTTTGAAAAAATAATACAAATTTCAAACCACTGACAAACGTTTTGATAAAAAAGATAATATTTTTAACCTTAAAGAATTATGTTCTACTAAAAAGACGATTTTTCAACGAAATAAATTTTTTTTAAATAAAAAAAAATCCGCCACAATTGCAATTTTTTTCAAGTGAAAAAAATGTTTTTAAACAAATTAGTTCAACTTGCAACTAAATAATTGAGTTTTTCATCAAGAAAATTAATTTTTTTACTAAAAACGACGAATTATCAACCAAAAAGTCGAATTTTTAAATAAATGAAGATGAACATGCAAAAAAATATTTTTAAACAAACAAAAGTTAACTTGGACCATAAAGATTAATTTTTTACAAAAATCAACTTAAAGAACAATTTTTTTCAAGTGAAAACAATTTTTTTCAACAAATTAGTTTAATTTGCAACTAAATAATTGAATTTTTAATCAAAAAAATTAATTTTTTGGTAAAAACGACTAATTAGCAACCAAAAAGTCGAATTTTCAAATAATGAAGATAAACACGCAAAAATATATTTGTAAACAAACAAAAATTAACTTGGACCACAATTAATTTTTTACAAAAAAAAACTTACACAACAAAGAAGTTTTTTAAAAGTAGTTCCATTTTCAACCGAGTGATAGAAATTGAACTTGAATTGAGTTGTAAAATATTTAATAAATAAAAAGATGAATTTTCAACTAAAAATATGATTTCTGATGTTCCAGCCAAAAATTATTTTAATTTTAAGTAAAGAGCATTCAAAATTAAAGATATTAAAATAAGATTAAAATTAAATTTTAAATTCTATTTAACGTCCAATAATCCCCTTTCTTCTCTCTTATATTTCTTTCGTCTTTTTTATTTTTATTTTAATCAAATAACAATACAATGTTTTTTTAATAATCACCAAAGTTTCAACACTTGAACAGCACGCTTATCGAGACAAAAAATTAAATAAATTAAATTAAAAAACAAAAAAATAAAACATATTTGAGCAGGCAGGAACAGCAACGAAAACCACGATGCTCTCTTCCTGACACTTAAGAAAATATTAGTCAGGAAAAGAGCATATTTTATTTATATCGGATATTTTTTATATTATTTATTTAATTTTTTGTTGCCTTAATAACTGTGCTTTACGCGTGCCGAAGTGTTGGTAAGAATTTTTTACAAATGTTTTTTTTATTGCGATTTTATAATAATTGTTATCTATTCTAAATTTCAATAGGAACATTTTATGGTGGTTGAATTCAACTAAAAATAACAAATTACAAAAAAAATTTATTTTCTATAAATAAAGGTAGATTTTCAACCAAATATGAAATAGTTTAAATTTAAATTAAAAACATTAATTTTCAATAAGAAGAATAATTTTCTATCAAAAAGACAAATTTTTAACAAAATACATTTTTTTTCAAATAGGATCAATTTTCCATAAAAAATTGAATAGTTAAATTTCGAGTTACAAGAATTTTTTTAAAGCAAAACAAAAAAATTGCATTCTCATCTAAAGACATCCATTAAAAAAAAAAAGTTTTGAAAAACATGTTTAACATTGAACCATGTAGTTGCATTTTAAACCAGAAGGAAAAATTAAAAAAAAAAAAATTTTTGTTTTCAACCGAAAAAAATCAATTTCCCATAAAAATCGATTAGTTCAGTTTCCAGTTCCAAGATTATATTTAAAACCGAAAAAACTTGAATTTTTAGCTAAAGTGATGAATCAAAAAAAAAATTAGTTTTAATAAAGTTTACGTGTATCGAAAAATGTTGGGTATTCGCACCAAAATTTTAGTAAGAATAACCATGGTCTTAATTTTAAATAAAAAAAAGTTGCATTTAGCGAAAAATGTGAATTTTGAACCAATAATATTTATTTTCTACCGATAAGAAAATTTTGATTGCAGAAAGTAGAGTTTTGCGGTAATTTATGGTAACTTACTATATATAAATCATGAAATTACCGTAATTTGCCAGAAATTACGGAAAATTATAGAAAATATTTTATTGAACTTTGGGGAGTTTATCTTAAGTAACCATAAATTACCTTTATTATTACCATAAATTATCTGTAATATTGCCATAAATTTCCAAAAAATTTCATAAATTTCCGGAAACTTATAAACCTTTTTAAAATGAATGCTGGGCAATTTATGGTAGGTTTCCATAAATTTACTGTAATATTACCATTAAGTATCAAAAATTTAATAAATTTCCGGAAATATATAAAAAAATTAAAAATTGAATTTTGGGTAATTTATGGTAATTTACATATTAAGCTTTAAATTTCAACATGTTCACCTGTAAAATTATTTTACATTTCCGGAAATTTATAGATATTTTTAAATTGAATTTTGGTCAATTTTTCATGAATTTCCAGAAATGTATAAAAATATTCAGAATTGAATTTTGGGTAATTTATGACAATTTACCATGAATTACCTGTAATTAAAGAAAAATGTCATAAATTTCTGGAATTTTATAAAAATATTTTAAATTCATATTTGGTAATTTATGGTAATTTACCTTTTTTAACTGTAAAATTTCCATTGATAAATAAAATTTATAGATATTTTTAAATTGAATTTTGGACAATTTATGGTAAGTTACCATAAACGACCTGTAATACTACCATAAATTACCAAAAATTTCATAAATTTCCAGTAATATATAGAAATGTTTAAAATTTATTTCTGGGTAATTGATCGTAATTTAACTGTAAAATTACTATAAATTTTTGCAAATTTATGAAGTTTTTTAAAATGAATTTTAGGCAATTTATGGTAAGTTACCAAAAATTACCCGTTTTATTACCATACATTACCTAAAATATCATAAGTTTCCGGAAATGTATAAAAATGTTCAAAATTGAATTTTTGGTAATTTCTGGTAATTTACCATATTTATATGTAAAACTGCCATAAAAGAACTAAAATTTCCATAAATTTCCTAAAATTTATAAATATATTTAAATTGAATATTGGGCAATTTACGGTAATTCACAATATTTACCTGTAAAGCTAACATAAAAGTCCGAAAATTTCCATAAATGTCCGGAAATTTATAGATATTTTTAAATCTAATTTAGGACAATTTATGGGAAGTTACTATAAATTGCCTTTATATTTCCATATCTGACCGGAAAATTACATAAATTTCCGGAAATTTATACAAATGACTGACATTGACTTTAAGGCAATTTATGGTAATTTCGCTTATTTAACTGTAAATAACCATAAGGTACCGAAACTATCCTAGTAATTTAGAGAAATATTATAATTGAATTTTAGGCAATTTATGATAATTTACCATATTTATCTGTAAAAATACTATAAATGACCAGCAATTTTCGGAAATTTATAGAAATTTTTAATTTGTATTTTTGCCCATAAATGACAAAAAATTTCAATAATTTCCGGAAATGTATAAAAATGTTTCAAATTTTTTTCTGGGTAATTTATGGTAATTTAACTACAAAAATTACCGTAAATTTTTGGAAATTTATGGACATTTTTAAATTTAATTTTTGGCAATTTATGGTTGGTTACTACCATAAATGAACTATAAAATTACCAAAAATAAAAAAAATTTTATAAATTTTTGGAAATGCATAAACATGTTTAAAATGGATTGCTGGGTAATTTATGGCATGTTACCAAAAATTACCCGTAATGTTACCAAAAATTACCCGTTATATTACCATAAATTACCAAAAATTCCATAAATTTCCGGCATCGTATAAAAATGATCAAAATTGAACGTTTGGTAATTTATGATAAATTACCTTATTTATCTGTAAAACTGCCATATAGGAATAAAAATTTTCATAAATTTCCGAAAGTTCATAAACATATTTCAATTGAATTGTGGGTAATTTATGGTAATTTACCAAAAATTACCCGCAATATTACCATAAATTATTAAAAACTTAATAAATTTCCAAAAATTTAAAAATTGAACTTTTAGTAATTTATGGTAAATTACCATATTTACCTTAAAACAGTAATAAGAGAACAAAAATATCCATAAATTTCTGAAAATTTACACACATATTTAAATTGAATTTTGGAGAATTGATGGTAATTTACCATATTAACCTGTAAAATTAACAGAAATTACCGAAATTTTCCGGAAATTTATAGATATTTTTAAATTTAATTTCGGATAATTTATGGGAAGTTATCATAAATTTCCTGTTATATTGCCACATCTTACTGGAAAATTACATAAATTTCCGGAAATTTAAAAAAAATGACTAAAATTACCCTTTCTTCAATTTATGGTAATTTTTTTTATTTAACTGTAAATGACCATAAGGTATCGAAACTTTTTTTAGTAATTTTTAGGAATATTATAATTGAACTTTGGGCAATTTATGGTAATTTACCATATTTACCAGTGAAAATACCATAGATGACCGAAAATTTCCATAAATTTCTGCAAATTCATAAAGATTTTGAAATCTAATTTCGGGAAATTTATGGCAAGTTTCCATAAATTACGTGTAATAGTACCACTTATCACCGGGAAATTATATAAATTTCCGGAAATTTATAAAAATGAATAAAATTGAATTTTGGGTAATGTATGGTAATTTACCGTATTCAAATGTAAATTACCATGAAGTACCGAAACTTTTCCAGAAATTTATGGACATTTTTAAATTGAATTTTGGGGTAATTTATCGTAAGTTGCTATATTTTCCAGTAAAAATACCATAAATGACCGGAAATTTCCATCAATTTCTGCAAATTCATAGAGATTGTGAAATCTTATTGCGGGCAATTTATGGCAAGTTACCATAAATTAGTGTAATATTACCATATATCACCGGAAAATTATATAAATTTCCGGAAATTTATAAAAATGATTAAATTTAAATTTTGGGTAATATATGGTAATTTACCGTTTTTAAATGTAAATTATCATAAAGTACCGAAACTTCCAGAAATTTATGGACATTTTTAACTAGAATTTTGGGTAATTAATGGTAAGTTGCCATATTTACCTATAAAATTACCATACATTTTCGCAAATTTATGGCTATTTTTGAATAGATTTTTGGGAAATTTATTGTAAGCTGCCATAAATTACTTAAAATTTCATAAATTTCCGGTAATATATAAAAATGTTTAAAATTTAATTTTGGGTAGTTTATGGAAATTTACCATATTTATTTGTAAAATTACCATAAGTGACAGAAAATTTCCATAAATTTCCGCAAATTTATAGAGATTTTAAAATCTAATTTCAAAAAATTTATGAAAAGTTACCATAAGTTACGTGTAATATTGCGTTATATTACCGGAAAATTATATAAATTTCCGGAAATTTATAAAAATGATTAAAATTGAATTTTGTGTAATGTATGGTAATTTACCGTATTTAAATTTAATTTACCATAAAGTACCGACAATTTTCCAAAAAAGGATGGAAATTTTTTAATTGAACTCTGGGTAATTTATGGTAAGTTGCCATATTTACCTATAAAATTACCATACATTTTTGCAAATTTATGGCTATTTTTGAATTGATTTTTGGGCAATTTATTGTAAGTTACCATAAATTACCAAAAATTTCATAAACTTCCGGGAATGTCTAAAAATTTAAAAATTTAATTTGGCGTAATTTATGGTAATTTACCATATTTATCTGTAAAATTACCATAAGTGAACGAAAATTTCCATACATTTCCGGAAATTGATAGATATTTTTAAATCTAATTTCAGGCAATTTATGGGAAGTTATCATAAATTGCCTGTGTTATTGACGTATCTTACCAGAAAATTACATAAATTTCCATAAATTTATAAAAACCTTTGGGCAATTTATGGTAATTTTTCTTATTTCGCTGTAAATAACCACAAGGTACTGAAAATTTCTTAGCAATTTATAGAAAGATTATAATTGAATTTTGGGCAATGTATGGTAATTTACCATATTTACCAGTCAAATTACCATAAATGACCAAAAATTTCCACAAATAAATAAATTGACGAAAATTTATAGACATCCATTTGTTGTAAAAAATATCGCATTCTTGAATAATTAATTCAGTCAAAATTTGACTGATTTAAATTTAGAGTGTATTGAATCGGTAACTTCATTTTAAATACTATCTCTACCTGTTTTACATAATTCCTTCCGGACGGTCAAAGTCTGTGGTTGAAGTCAAAACAAAGAATTTTACGCAAGCGATAAAATGTTCAAAAGCGTCCTTGAAAAGTTGCATAACTTTTCAGAGCGAATATTATTATTATTACTATTATTATTGTTTCTCTGCGAACTAAACCACACAGATTTCGTTCCTTTAACATTTAAATTAATATAAAAATGCCATTTTTTAATATAAATAAATAAAAAAATAAATTTTTTTAAATAAATAAATGAAGTAAACAATCTAGCTAATGCAGGGAATAAAAATTGTTGCTTTTTTCAATTTAGAATATAGGGGAGGCTACCCTTGAGTCGATAATAATAATAATGTAAAATAATTAATTTAATTTAATTATTAGCTATTAAATTTAAATTTAAATTAATTATTTGTCTTTTATTTGTACACTTAATTAATAATTATCCACTGTAGAGTGGTCTCCCCTAATTGAAAAATAAAATTCAAATATTAAAATAAAATTTAACATATTTTAGTTAATAATTATTACAACAAAAAATAGTTACGGCTGTATATTAGTAAAAAATAATTAATTAATTTTTTCCAATCTATTTTTTAGCACTAATTGTAAATTTTTGTCCGATTATTTATTGTCAATAAAAAGGTGGATTTTAAAATTTTTTTAAATATTACTTTGGGAACAAAGAAGCACCTACCTATTTATGACGTCAGATCACCAATAAAAAAATAAAATAATTTGAATTTGTTGTCCATTTTTATCACCAGTATCAATCTATGTCGGCTGATTATTCAAAATGATTGATCATGATAATGAGTGATGAAAATGATTAAAATAAAATATTTAAAATAAAAGTTTATTCACTTAGTTATTAAAAAAAGAGTAATAAAAGACTTTACGGTCATTCTCCTATTCCCCTTTTTTAAGAAATCTCCCCTTTCCCCCTTTTTCCTCTTTTTCCCCATTTTTTAGATATTAACCATTTTTCAGATGAAAAAAAATATTTATAGTTCGCTACAGTTTTTTCGTGACCAATATTCGAGTTTTATAAGTTAATAATTTTTATTTTTTAACAAGAACTTTTGGCATAAAAAAATTTTTTTAATTAAAATTGACTATATATCTATAAAGATGTTATCAAGAATCATTGACAATCGTTATCGTAATCGCTTTATATATAAAAAAATTTTTAATGTGAATAAATTTGTACAATTATTTTTTTCGCTATTTAGAAATATTTATATGCATTTTTTAATAACTAAAGTTAAACTTTTCGATTTAATCCATTATTTTTCAGATTTGATTAATTTTATTGATTAAAAAAATTGTTACTTGTTAATGTACTAACAATTGTTAGTTAAATTAGGAAAAGGAAATTATTATTAATTAACCAATATTTTTTAGGACTTTCAAAATAATAAAAAAAAATCCAGTGCTAAATTTGATACAAAAATTAAATATATGGGGTCCAAAAAAAAACCCTACAAGCGAAAAAATTGGTTTTCCGAGCTTTTATCGCTAATTATGATTTTTGTCGGTTTTTTTTCTTTAAAAAATTTCCCTCTTTATTATTGTTAAAAAAAGTAATTTTTTTAAACAATTTATCATTATTGTTTATAATTTTCTTTTGGAATAATGCTAGAAAAATGCAGTTATTTTAAAAAATATTATCATTAAATGATCTTAGTTTAAACAAATTATTATTGTTATAGTTTTTGCTCTATTCTTACTCATAGAGTTAATAATTATTAATACAAGTTAGAAACAATTTTTAAATAATAATATTAATTTAAACAAAAAGTTTCTTAATAACTATTTCAAAAAAAATTACATTTAATATGAACCAATAGAGAAAATTTTAAATATTTGTTTTATTTCAGAAAAAAATATATTTACAAGAAAATATTGTTTAAAGTATGATTTTCTCGAATTTATATATATTATTTGTTCATAAATAAAACAAAAAAATCCGAGTTAAACGTTTAAGAAAAAAATTAAATTTCTAGCATTTATTTAAAAAAAAATAGTTATCAACAATCATAATTGGTTTAAACAACTATTTTTGTTAACTTTCAATTATTATTATCGCACTAAGTGCAAAATGGACAAGTGAAAAATTTTCGAATAAATCCGCAACTATTTGGCATTAATATAGATGAAGATGGTTATAAACAATAATAATTTGTTTAAACAATTCTTTCTGCTGTACTTAAATAATTGTTAAGTCACTTACAGTAAAAAAAGACAAATATTTAGAAATTTCAGATAAACTGCAACTTTCTAACATTAAGCAAAAGGAAAATAATTAACAATCAGAATAAATTGTTTAAACAATTATTCTTGTTAATATGAATTGTTAATTAAATGAAAATGCAGAAAAAAGTTAGAAAATTTAGAATAAGAACTGCAACTGTATAGTATTTATATAAAAGAAGATAGCTATAAACAATAATTAATTGTTTAAAAAATTATGGTTGTTAACAATAATTATGATCTCACTCTAATTGAAAATTTGAAAAAAGTGGAAGGTTTTTTTAAAAAACTGCAATTTTCTATCTCCATTTTAACAGGAAATTTCTAAAAACAAAAATAAAAATATAATTATCAGTATAAATGACTGTTTACTGTATTATAAACAATTTGCATTAAAAACAAAAAAAGATAAATAGTGCTAAAAACTTACAATAATTATTTTTTCACTTACGGGTTTTTTTCGGGCCCTATAAATTAGACTTATGGGGGTGATATTTCAAAAGTAATATTTTTTTCGCAATCTATAGCGAGTGACAATAAATGTTCAGTTTTAACTTAATTTTGCTAATATTGGCGATTCTGAATAATTTTCAGTTTCAGTTTCAGTTTCAGTTTTAGTTTCAATATCTGCAGAAGCTTGGTGGCAATAGCACCCGACCGGCAATCGTTAGACCTGTGGTTCGAATCCCGGCGGAGCGAAGAAGCACTTTTTTTTAAAGAAAGTTTAATAAAAATTTTTTTCTAAAGAGTTACATTAAAAGATTTGTTTTGAAATAAAGAAACCATTTCTTAAAAATAATATTTTTTTTAACCACAAATAGATTTCACACGAAAAAAATTGTTTTAAATTCAAGAAAATTTTGATTGGAAGAAAAAATAATTTTTTTGAATCAAGAAACATTCTTCCATTCAAGAGACACTTCTTTGACTGAAAAACAATGAGAATTTTTTTTCTAAGTGGGCTACAAAAATAACTTTAGCCTGTCTCAAAAAAGAAGTGTCACGATATCTCTCGAAAATTTCAGAATCATTGTTGTTTTGAGAACCTGACTGGCTTTTTAATACTTGAACTAATTTTTTAGTTTATTATATAAAATTTTGAAAATATTATCTAAAAATAATCCCTGTCAACAGGAAAAATCGTGGAAAAATTTCTAAAAATGGAGAAAGAATTTTGCTTTTTTCAATTTTTAAAGAATTTTAATGTAATGTTATTTTAATTTAATGTAAAAATTGAATTATTTTTTATTTGAAAACATTCCAAAATATTGAATATTTTAAAGTCAAGTTTTCTATTCTTTTTTTTATTTTTGATACAATATCTTTAAATTGCCCGATTTTTGGTGAAAGATGGAAAAAAATTAATTATTTAACATTAAATGAACAATTTTAAATAAAAAGTTAACATCATTAACATCCTTTCTTTCCCATCTATCCCTATTTATTACATTCCACACCCTACCTTCTTTGATCGCTTTTTCTACTTCTGCCTTATATTTCTCCTTTCCTCTTTGTCTTTTTCCTTCCAGCATTTTCTCATGTTTTTTTTCCTCCTGTTATACTCCTCCTTCTTTATTTTCCCTTTCCTCCATTTTTTACACACTCTTTCATTTTTCCTTTACTCTCCCAGCACTCCTTATCCCACCAGCCTCTCTTTCCTCCTACTCGTTCATTTTTAGTACCCATCTCATCCTTTACCTTCTCAATCGACCTCTTCAACCTTTCAATTAACGATTCTACTCCCTCCTCTTTTTAATACTTAACCTTCTCCTTTTCCATCTTTTGTTTACAATCTTTTAATTTATCTACCCCCCAGACTTCCATTTTCGTGTTCTTTTCTCCCCCTGATTCCTTTCTCCCTCTTCAACCAAGATGTAGTATATTCTTCCTCATCTCCTTTGATATTGCAATTACATATAAACCATCCTGTTTCTCCTATCACTTCTAGTAACTTCCTCCCCTCCCGGTCCGCCTCTCTATGCTTGGCTTTCTTTGCCTCCTTCTCTTCATCCCAGATCCCTCCTCCCTGTTCACCAGTCCAAGAATTTAGGTCCCCTCATATTAAAACCAGTTTTTATTTTTTTTTCCTCCATTTACCTGTTTATTACTCTCCACCCTTCTTATTCCCCTCTTTTTCGATACACGCGAACCACCGCTATTTTGACTTTCCCAACTATAATCCTTCTGGACAATGTTCCATCCTCTTCCTCAGTACTCCATCTTTTCTACCTTTTACTGCTAATTCTTTTCTCACCCCTGACACCATGCCAAGCATCTCTCCCTTCAAGTTGTTCTTTTCTTGCTTCTTGCACTGTCCACACATAACCTTTCGGTAAGATCCTTTTTAGCCCCTTCCAGTCCTTCTCATCTGGCCAGGATTCACTCATCGTAATCACATTCCACTTCTCTAATTTTGTCCCTCTCTCTTCCCTTCCCTCTTCTTTCCTCCTCACTTTTCCCCCCTTTGCCGATTGGAAACACCTCTGTTTACTCTCTAGACTATTTTTTGCCTCCTTCGTCAAAACTTTTTTTCCTTTTTTTCTTATTTTTTTCTAATTCTGGTCCCAGCACCATTCCTCTCCATTTTTCCATAACATGTCTCTCCCTATCCACACCATCTGTCTCTTTGTCCTCTCTACCCAATCCCTCTTCTCTGTTTGCCATCTTCTTTTCCTCTTCCTCCATGTCAGATCTTCAATTCTTTTCCATTTTTCTCTCAAAAATTTTTTTCCTCCATAATTTTTTTCTCCTCCTGACTTCCCGCTTTTACTAAAAACGCTCTTTCTTTTTCTTCCCTCGTGCCTCCTATTCGCTCAACTCCTTCTACCCTTACCTGCACTCTAATGTCTAGCAAAAGATTTGTTGTGTCCATTTCGCCTGTTTCCCTCTCCATTTTCAGTCTCTTAACTACTAAGATATTTTTCCTCTTTGCCCTTTCTTCCCCTTCCAATCTTCTTTTAATCTCACTCAGTCTTTTCTTCAATCTTTCAATTTTAACTTTGCAGATTCTTTTCATTCTCTATAACTATTTCCGCATTCCTTGCTTGTTTTCCCATACGCTCGTTCCTAATTTCTAAAATGCTTATACTATACTATTTTGTTGAAAATTCGTTTTTTTCTGTTACGATTTAATTTTTTTAACTTACTATTGTTAGTTAAAACTGATTTTTTAAATTAAAAATTGAACATTCATTTTTTTTTGTTAAAAAATCATATTTTTTTATTTGCAAATTAATTTTCTTAGTTAAAAATTCTTCCTTTTTTATTAAAAATGCAACTATTTTATTGTAAATTAATTTGGGTTGGTTGAAGATTCAACAATTTCGTAGAAAATTAAACTAGTTTTATAAAAATTTAATTTTTTCGTAAAAAATTAATTTTCTTGTAGTTTTCATTATTTTCCGTTCAAAATTGTCTCTTCAGTTGAAAATTTGTCTTTTTGTTTAAAAAGTTGTCTTTCGAATTTAAAAATTCAGCTACTTGTTTTTTTTTGTATTGACCTCTTGGGTTTGGGATTTAACTTTTTGGTTAAAAATTTTTTTTTTGAAAATTAATTTTTTTTAACTAAAAGCTGCATTATTTCGTTTTTGGTTACTAATTTATTCTTTTTAAGTTGAAAATTTAACTAATAGTAGAAAATTTATTTATTTTGTTTATAAATGGATTATTCGAAAATGATCCAGGGAAATAGGTTTTCAAATTAAAAAAAAAAAATTTTAACCAGAATTGAATTTTTAACCATTGAGACTAATTTTCTACTGAAAAAGACGAATTTTCAACCAAGTAATTGCATTTTTTAAATAAAAAATATAATTTTTTTTTACCAAAAACGTAATAAATAAATTTAAAAAAAAATAATTGGGGGAGAAGCTATTTTTTTTAATCAAAAAGTTTTTAACCAAATAGACGAATTTTTAAATTAACAAATATATATTTTTAAACAAAAATGCAATAGTTACAATTTTATATTTAAACTTTTTATT
>JAAAKG020100391.1:0-15915 GCA_010014905.2 Druon quercuslanigerum | reverse complement strand
ATAATATTAATAAAACTTTTAGTACTGAATTTCTTTAAACCATACAATATTTCATTCGTTCAAAATTATTTAAAACCATTCTATGAATAAACAAGACATCATGGCAGCAAGAGCACCTCCTCGGAGGCATGATCCAACGATCCCACATAAAAATAAAAACAATTAAGGGTTAAACCTTAATCGATTGTCTGGGAACCTCCGGCATACTTGGTATGTAACACCTCTGCTTTACTCCCACCCCCCTACTTCCCCTTATCCCATACCCACTTTTTCTCCTCTACTTTTATTTTCCGATATCCTACATTTGCCACTTCTCCTTCACTCATCTTCTTCCTACCCCTGTCGTTTAGCATTCTCTGCACATCCCTTTCCTTCTGCGTTAAATCTTGATCAATGACTAACTTCTTGTCCTTTATCCTATTTTTGTTACGGATTACCCCCTATTTTTCTTCCCAGCCACTTCGGCTCCCTTCTCCTCTCTATCCTAAATTTCCCTGCCTTGCCTTTCACCCACCCTATGCTCTGTAGCAGGGCTTCCACACCCTCCCTTTCTTCCTCGCTCTTTAACTTTGATCTTCATATTACAATATTATGTCTCATATCTGTCTTCTCTCTTCTCTTTATCCACAACTTCATTGCCCTCATGCTTTCCCTATTCGCTCTCTCCTGCTTTTCATTCCTATGCCCTCCCACTTTCTCTTCTAGCATATTCTCCACCCTCTCCCAAATACCTTGCTTTTCGCCCCCGCCCATGTCCACTACTTCCATTGCCGCCCTGACCTCCACCTTCTCAAGCCTTTTTTCCGCCCTTACATTTCACACCCCAATCTTTTCTTCCATCTGCTTCATTTTATCCTCTCTTTCCTTCCTTACTGACATTACCTCTCTCTGCAATCTTTCTACTTTCTCTATCAGCTCTTTTACCTCCTTTTCCCATCTCTCATCTCTTACCCTCAGGTCCTCCCTCATACTTTCCACATGCTCCATAGGCCCCCTCACGTCCTCCCTCAACCCTCTGACCTCGCCTATCAGCACCCTGAGAGCCTCCTTCTTTGCATGCCCCTCCATTTTTAGGTAGGGGGGCTCACTTGCGCTAGATGTTCTCTTACTAAAAAATGAAAATTTTAGTCGTTTTTTCATAAAATTTCAATACCCGTTATTTTAAGGATATTAAGGTCTTTTTTTTCTTAAATTACTTATAATAGGTCGCAGTTTTGAAAAAATATTTTTTGAACAAAAATACTATATAAAAATGGGATCTCCCTTAGTTTTTCGAGGGATAATTAAAAACGTATGCCGAAATGATGCAAACGACGTGAAAATATAATCGTATTATAATCATATGCAAGAACTTTAGAGTTCAGACTCTCGGGCGCTGAGCACACCATGCCACGGCGTACGTTCCTAATTATTACTCGAGAACTAAGACTAAGAGAAATCCCATTTTGATATTTACAGAGCCTGTAGAGGAATGCCCATACTTTTCGAGAATTACCACATACTTGGATATTTTTTTCATTATCGAGGCCAGGAAATAAGAGGATTTCTAACATAGGAATACAGGTGCGATAAAGTGGATGAAAGAGGGTACAAGCACGCTAGTCATGGCTTTTTTGCTGATGTCTATATAGTACCTTGGATACGGCATACAATAGGCGTGAGTATGGAAAATTAAAATCCTTAGTGGCCTTAATTTGCAAGGAAGTTTATCAATACAATATAGCCGTGAAGCTAACAAAATGCAATTTATCATAAATTACATGTGCATGATGATTGTGATTAAATTGACAATTTACTGCAGCAAACATAAAATGAATTAAATTTTTTTTCATCCAAATTTTATGTAAAAAGCATGTTTTTGAAATTCCCACGAAAATGTGATAATTAAGTTTAAACATTTTAGTCCTTTATTGAAAGTGATCCTTTTTCTATAAATCACCAAGAATTAAAATTTTTTAATTAATAATAAATAACATATGACAACTAAATTTAAAAATTAGGAAATCATTGTTTAGATGTTTTCGTGATTATCTTATGTTCCCTACAGATACCCTGCCGTCAGTAATAAGCCCTGTAGTTCAATCGCTCATAACTCTGGCACTTGTTGCGACGATAAGAATTCAATTAATAAAAAATAAATTTTTTAATTTTTTGTTCAATACATATATTGTAACCGCTGAAAAAGTGTGCTATACAAGCTACGTCGCGAGGGTTAACTAAATGAGGGATGATTATCCCCAGCTTATGTCTAAAGAATATTGAAAAGATTCTTGTATAAGAACACCCGTGCTTAGATTACATCCAACCTTACAATATTTTGATTACTAAACATCAATTATTTTTACCTAGTCTCTCTCTGGACAGCTCGATGAATTTAACTTAAGATCCTCTATTCAATTTATCATCAAATACCTCGATATTTGTCAAAGATTTAAATTTAATTTTAATCTATCAAGTCGATTATCTTAGCTTCTCAAATACAATTTATTTATTTTATACGATCGGTCATTGACCTTAAATTCTCTCTCTAATCCCTAGGATAATTTTCAGAATTTATACACGGGATACACAATTAGGATTATGATCCTAATGGCTATATTGTCAATATAATGGAACAGCAGTCCTTTGAATAATTAGGTAAACGAGATGCCACAAAAAAAGGGGTGATGCACTTGATACGAAGGTAGCTGACCTGAGTCGAGGCGCTCTCGGACTCCAGGTGCGCGAAGAATACACAGGTAGCGGATACGCTCTTCTAAGAGAGAGAAGGAGAGATTTTCTCAAGGCTTATATTTATTTTCTAATTTCTTAAACAGACCCTTTTCCGAGGGCTGGAATATCCCAGATGCCGTAATTTTATTACCTTTAGACCATTCTTAGCCGCTTTTTGGACAGGTTGCACACGAATTTACGATTGTCCTCTCCTAAGAAGCTAAGATGTTCGAGAGGTTATAATTTTTAAACTGCCTACCTTCTTGGCCCCGGTTGCAAGAAATTTATCTTGTCCGTGACGTCTGGAATCGCAGTCAAAAATTTTATTATTCTAAAATTATGGCCCTTTATTACTTTTAAAGGTTCGACTTTTTCGACAAAGATTTCGCAATTCTAAGAGGTTTTTCCTCTCTGTATTGTAATTCTCGACAAAATAAAATACCCGACAAAAGCGAATTTACGCTTGTCCACTCCTCAAAGGCACTAACTTTTTCTTAAAAATAGTGGAGCTGGAATTTCTCCCAGAAGCAAAATAATAAATAATAATTTATATTACTTATATAAATTATAATAATAAACAGAAATTGGGATAATTTTTTTGTCAAAATTCCACGGTTTAATCAAATTAGAGGGTTATTATACGTCAGAAATGCCAGGATTTACAGGTGGTCGTTGGATTTTAATAGAACTTGGCAAAATTATAGTGTTATATTAAAAAAAATTTCATTCCCAAAGGATTTTTAAAAATGATCAAAATGACGGGTGTTACGCCATGTGGAATTTCGGAATCACGTTTTTTTTATTTATCGATATTTATAAAACCGTAAAACGAATTTTAATAAAAACCCTAAGGTTTTATAGAAAGAATATACAATTTAATATTATAGTAAAGAAAATATTATGAAAAAAGTTGTGAAAAAAAGACCGAACAATTTTTTAATTCAATTTTTCGTCGATAACGCACGTTTTTATTTTTGGCAGGTTAGGACATAGAAATCCTCTAAAATTTCGCCTTCGAACAAAAAAAAATTCGATGGTTACTTCTGGATTACGAGACAATCGGTCTCTCTCAATTTGGATTGGATAAAGTCTCAGAATGGGCGACTAATGTGCAAGTTTTTGTTTATGTGCATGACCTTTCGTGTCCCGATTTCAAGATATCGAGCTCCTCCTTTGACGATTTGGAAATGCCAGCTAGTCTTTCTCGCTCCAAATGAATCTTGGCGCATTTTTCTAATCCGTTCCAATCTCGCGACTGTACTTCTCACAATCCCGAGAGCTATATTCAGTTTCTCTGCATTTCTAATGAAGTGTAGGACATAGTGGCAATTGTGCGATGCAAAAGATGAGAGGGCTCATGATGTTCTGGCAGACGTATTTCTGGAGGGTGACGCTTGAAGCTTTTTAACAGACAGATGTCTATGGTATGTTGAACCGAAAGCTTTCCGGTTTTCAATCTAGGTTCAGGGTCCCCGGGAACAGTAATTTGTCCTCTCTTCAGATGAATCTAGGTATACTTCTCCAATCCAAAGTTCATACCAATCTCTCATGTGTACGCGTCGGCGATATTTAAAGCACTCTGAAGTTGCGATGAACTAGAAGATCGCTAAAACTTAGAACTTTTCAGCGCCAGGGCCAGATAAAATCCACAACTTTTGGTGGATAAAGTTTACTTCTACGCACCAACATCTAAGTCGTATATTTACTACTTTCCTAAAAGGAGAACAACCCATCCGACAGTGTTTATTGGAAGGACTTAGATACTGATCCCTAAGACCGAAGGTCCTCTCAAAGAGAGGATATTAATATCTATCGAGCCGGTATGGAGTGCAATAGTTGAACAACGCGGATGCAAGCGAGGGCTAGAAGGATGCAGTGAGAACCTGTTAATAGACAGGTGTATTAACCAGGATTCCATACAATCTGTCAATTCCATGCAATCTGTCCATGGCTTGGAGTCTTTAAGTCCGATACTTTTCTGCATCTCCAGAAAATTTAAGGTAATGGAGAAACATATGCATATCCTGGAATACCGAAAGCGGAAACCCAAGGTGTGCGTGTGTTAAAAACGGACCTTGAAGAAAGATATCGCCAAATTCACAGAAAAAATTGGACTTCCAATTTATGTGGGAAGAATAACATCCATGCGACTAATATTCTTGCAGTTCCTACTTGTTCTACACGTTTGGTGTAGTGAAATAGAACGTCTCTGAGTTGAAGAAACTTGATCGAATCACACACAAGATGATGACAGTCCATCAAAGTCATCATCCTAGATCTTCCGTATCTCGTACATACCTCCCTCGAGATAAAGGGTGTCCTTTAAAGGTCCTTTAAAAAATGAATTCAAGGAATTCAAAGATTTCGGGAAATTCAAGGAATTTAGAATATTCAAGGAGTTCAGGATATTCATAGAATTCACAAAATTTTAGAGCATTTAGGTAATTCAAGGATTCAGAGAATACAAAAAATTCCAGGGATCTATAACATGAAAACAATTCCAGATTTTTAAAACATTGAAGGATTATAGGGAATCTACCAAAATTCTATTATTCTAAACACCAAACTCTTAATTAAGAAAAAAAGTAGAAAATTTTCGTTTGAACGTTTTAAAACCTGTGAATTTTTAATTTTAAAGGTTATAAATTTGATAATTAAAATTTGCTAGGTATTCAAATAAAAAATTTCATTTTTAATGGATCTAAATCTAAAATGTTCCTATTTTAGGTTGTAAAATTAATTAAGTTTTAGCTTTAAATCCTTAGTAGTGGAATTATTCAAATTAGTAAGCATAAAGACAAAATTTTTTCTATTTATTGTAAAATTGAGGGTTTTACCTGCAAATTACTTTGCTCTGTTGTTGTTTTTGTTTATTTGCAAACAGCTCCTCCCCTCTTGAGGGGATTTTCGAGAGACAACGAGGCTCGATCAAGGGCCAACTAATTTTATTTGATGTATTTTCTCGTTATTATGTTTTCTTAATGTTGTCATACACACTGTCATGAGCATTTCATAAAAAGAGAAGGAATAAGAGTTACTCTTGTTAAATATTTTTGGTTTTTGTTTTCTTTTGTTTTTGACATTCACCGAGTTTTGAATGGGTGAGGAAATGGAGGAAGGAGTGGTTTTCCCCTCGAGCATCATTCTTCATCAAGGACCAGCGCTATGAACAACAAGGAAGCAAGGCGGGTTGAAGTCGCCATTTCAAATCCTGTACCTGGGGCGATTCAAATCTCACCGCCGAGGATTCGTCACAAAACCACTATCACCATGTCTTGGATACTAGGATCTCGTCCTCGTACGCAGGAGGGGAGAGATTGGGCGGCCTGTGTGATGTCGAGACGAGCGAACTCCTTGTCTTTTGTCTTTCGACCCTCATGCGAAATGCAAGTTTTTTTGTGGAGTTTTGTTTGAGAGGATTTTGTTGGGAATAATCTGTATTTTTCTTTCCTTTGATGTGACGAGACTGCCCATGATACTGGTAAAGGTGGGCGGCCTTATTAGCTTTATTTTTTTGTCGATAATCTCTAAGTGATTTAAATTTAGTTAATCTCCGAATGGAGTCAGTAGAAGTAAAATTGTTTTTGAAATAGTGTATTTGTTCGCTACAGGGCGGAATTCACTCACTTACTAGCTACTTTCAGTTCGCAAGCTCAGTGTGTGGTTTGTTCTCTTTTTACTAATTTGATTTAATTTAATTTAATGTTTAATTTAATACTAATGTAAAGGGGGGGAGTATTTTTCTTATTGACCTTCTGGTATAACACCTTTATTTTTGTTTTATTTCTCCTTATGAGGCGTAGTTGCGTGAAAAAAAATATCTCAGAAAAAATCTGTCTATTTTGTCAATATTGAAATGGTGATTATTTTTGGTTTATTGAAAGACCTCTTGGATTTGTCTTCCGTAGTTAAGATTTTCAGGAACACTCAGGCCACTTCACAGAAGTAGTGGGCTCGGGCATTACAAAATTATTTTCGGAAAGTAATTTTATTTGATGATTATAGATGTCCCTTTTGCTGGTCAGAGTTAATTTTCTTGCAGGGCGGCAAACTGAAGTTTACCTGGCGCCATTATAAAAAAATTAATAGCCCTGGAGAAAATGAGTTTAAAGTTTGTTTTGGTAAATTTAAATAAATGGAGAAGCGACAATCTTCGTTTTAACTGGCCCCCTGACGCGTTTTGGGCAAAATTTTTTTTCTATCTTAAACTAGGTGAAAAAAAAGAATGTTTTTACCTTATATTTTTTATCTTTTTTTTGATGACATGTGATTTTATGTCACGTGATTATTTTTTCTCTGGTGATTTTATCTGAAATGTTTTCGTTTATCTGGCACAGTTGATATTTTTTATACCATGTGATTTATATTTATTGTGCATTTTTAAGCGCATTGTTTGTAGTCAAAATGAAATTTTATTGTTTATTATATCTTGATATTGATTTTATAAGTGATTTTTTGTTGTTGTTTCATTCAAAATGTGTAGGATTTTAAATTATGTTTACGTAAAAAGCGTCAAGTTCCGCGTTATAAGTTAATTTCAGGTGGGATTTTTCTAATCGTGGTTAACATTACGCGGTTCGATATCGGGTACGAAAGACCGGAACGCAGAGGCAGCCGTAGGACTCGGTAGGACTCGGCTAGAGGAAGCTCACTTCGAACGAGCAGCTACACGGTGCAATGTTGCAGGCAAATATATTGAAAGCATGTACACGAAAAAGTGACAGGTAGAGTGCGAAAACGTTTCCGTGCGTTACAAATCAAATAGGAATGGTTTTTACTTAAATTGATAGGCGAATAATAATTTTCGGTCGATTCAATAAAAAGAGGGTGGTTGATTCAATTGTTTTCTTTTATTTTTTAGTTGAAATTTTCGTTTGTTTTCTCTAATTGATTTGTTTAATTTGATTTTGGAATTTTCTTTTCTTTTGATTGAGGCAATGATCCATGGACGTGTCTAGCAAAATGGGTTGTTGTTGAATTTTTTATATTTTTTTATCAGTTTTAATTAATTAACTTTTAATGAATGAATGAATTAAAAACAACTTTTTAGGTAATCGATTAATTCCATTAACGAACTGTTGGATTTGATTGATTAATTTTTGTTAGGAGTGGATTGGTCAATAAATGTTCTCACAAACTGACGCAAGTAGTTTTGGCTTAGGTGCGGTCCTGACACAAGTGATAGAGGGGAGGAACGAGTGATTTCTTCGCAAGCCGTACGTTATTGGATGCTAAACAGGAATGTGTGGCAATAACTCGGTATATCCGAAAGTTTTGGCATTTCTTGGAAGGTTTTTAATTCACAGTCATTACGCATCACAGTAGCTTGCGATGGATGAATAATTTTCACAATCCGAACGTTCATGTGGCGCGTTAGTCATTAGTAGTGTTAGAATACCGGATTGAAATAGTCCTACGTAAAGGTTCTCTACAGCATGTACCCGACGCCCTATCGAGGATGTATGAGGACGATGACATAGCTGAGGCATGTGGCAGTAATTAGTGGTTTCGGCCAATAAGCGGCAGCAGGTCTTAACTGAGGTACATGATGAACCTCAGGCAGTGCACTTAGGTGTAGAAAAGACCTACGCTAGGGCCGTCGCCTCTTATTATTGGCCTGCTATATTTGTATGATTTAATATTTATTTAATATTAATGTGTACTACGTGAAAGGGTGCGATACCTGTCCACGCACAGAGGTCTCACAACAGGCTCGTCCTGGATTAATAGTCAAAAGAGTAGTAGACCAACCCTGGGCATTGGTGTCAGTGGACTGCATGGGTCCTTACACTCGCAGTAAAGTAGGTAATTGTTATGTTGTGGTCTTTTATAATTACTCCACTTAATGGATTGAGTGTACAGCTCTGCGAGCAGCCAATGCCAAAAATGTGGGGGCGGCTTTGGAGGAACTGGCTATCTCGAGGAGGGGTAAACCTGAGGAAATCCACACTGATAACCGGACGGAGTTTGTTAATAAAATCATAATTGAATTAACCAGATTTTATGGTATCCGTCACTCTATCAGCCCAGCAAACCGTCCTTAGGCGAATCCAACCGAAAGGATGAATCGAGTATTGAAAGGTATGATCCGATCATTCGTGGATTCGCATCAACAAGAGTAGGATGTTCATCTGCATGAATTTAGTCACGTCTACAATACCGCGGTCAATACTGCTACTAAAGTGAATTCAGCCTTTTTAAATTTTGGGAGGGAATTGCGGCCGAAAGTAAGTCTCCGAGGAGAGGAGCAGAGCCCCGATAATATTCCCAAGCCTTGTGACGCTTCATTTAGAAGAGGTTCATGAGAAACAAACTCGTTATTACCACTAATTGGACGATATTATCCTCAAAGGAAAAAAAATATATCGGCTAAGCTAAAAAGCGTTTTCATGGTCCTTTTCGCGTCATAGGTATACGCTCACACCTGGTCTATGAACTGGCTAATGATAATGGGAGGGCACTCGGAGCTTCTCACGTTAAGGATCTTAAACCATATGTATCGCGGTAGATAGATTTATTACCTGGTCCAGTTTCATTTATCTTGATTTTAACTTTCTTTCTTTTTGTACTTGTTAGGATTAGTACAGAGGTATGCAAATAAAGATGTTAATAAAAAATCATAAACACAAAAGCACAGACACGACACTGACGCACGACGATTGGTGGGGTGAAATGTAAAAAACGATGCGGACACAATAGCAAAGATACAAAACCCTTCGACAGGCCCAAATACAAAGAGAAGCAACAAGATGGAAAAAATGCAAACGACAAAACCGCTCAAAATTCCTTCTACAACTTCACCTAAAGGTAACTTAACAAGTTTTAATAATTTAAAAAACATTAGCTTCGTAGCCGATTCCGGAGCAAGTCATCATATTATAAATAAAGGTTTTATATTAAAAGATTTTAAAAAGACTGTAGAATAAATTAAAAGCGCAAATAAAAGTAAAAGTGCGAACATCAAACTAGATGGAAAAGGGAATCTCTATTTAAAATCAATTACAAACGGGAAAAATATTTTTCTTTCAAATGTTATAGTAGCTTTAGATGCTTTAGATAATCGTTTGTCTTTAAGAAAATTTGCAGAAGCCGGTTATGGTATTTATCTTGACGATACAAAATAAAACGCTTTCCAAAAAAGATTTAGGGCTATTTATCAGAGATTTATGAAACGCCAAATTTGATAGTCAGACTTTATATAGTAAATTCTGATGCCCAAAAAAATGGCGCGACAACTGCACAATAAAGGCAAGTCTGGTTTACCCTGGATGATTTGCCTTTGCAATCTGACACAGCGTCTGTGTCACAGCATAGTGACATTCAGGGCCCGTCTGAGATTGGGAGGGAGAAAGAGAAAGAAAATCCCCCAAAAAATAGATCAGAGTTAGGAGAAAAGTGGTTGAATATAAAAATACTTTATTTTAATAACATTATTCCCAATACAGAGAGAGAGAAATTATACCGCGACACTCAGGCTAGGACATGCATCACTCAAATACATGAGACAAATGCAAAAATATGAGAATTAAATAAGATATGTAAAGTTAAATAAAGAAATCATGGATTACGAATCATATATTCTAGCCAAAATAAAACACATCCCATTTTAAAATAACAGAAAGCGCTCAGATAGACCCCTGCATACAATTCACACAGATACAATGGGTAAAATATCACCCCCCCCCCCCCTATTTCCCAGGAGAAAATGTATTTATTGTAATATTTGTAGATGACCATACCAGATATGCAAAAGCATATTATGCGAAAGATAAAAGAGAATCAGGTAAATGTTTGGAGGACTATCTGAAACATAACAGAACTTTACTAGTCAAATACGAAATGGTCTGCTATATAAGAGCAGACAATGGCAATTTTCATCACCCCATACTCCAGAGTTAAATTGAACAGCAGAGAGGTTCAAAAAAACAATTCAGATTAAAACCAGAGCCCTATAATTTATAATATAATTTAAAATATAAATATAATTAATAATTTATAATATAATATAATATTATAGGTTTACCATAGACAATGTGGACACTAGCAACAGAGGCAGCAGTGCACACATATAACCGAACAACACACCAGAGAAATAATTTGAAAAATCCACTTTCTATGGTGAATCCTATTAAAGAGAGCCATGTGAAAGAATTAAGAAGATACGGAAGTGTAGCCCACGTAAAAATTCCTATTTCAAAGAACAAGTTTTCAGGCGGAGCCATGAGACTGCGACAACGCAGAAGAGACATCTCGTCCTCCTGCGCAAGAGGGGAGAGATTGGGTGGCTTGCGTGCTGTCGAGACGAGCGAACTCCTTGTCTTTTTTTGTTGGAGCCTCGTACGAAATACAAGTTTTTGTTGTATTTTTCTTTTCTTTGGTGTGACGAGACTGCCCATGATACTGGTAAAGGTGGGCGGCTTCACTAGCTTTATTTTTTGTTAGTAATCTCTAAGTGTTTTAAATTTGGTTGATCTCCAAATGGCGTCAGTAGACGTAAAGTGGTTTTTTAAATAGTGTTTTTGTTCGTTCCAGGGCGGAATTCACTCACTAACTAGCTACTTTCGTTTCTTAAGCTCAGGGTTAGTTTTGTTCTCTTTTTATTAAACTGATTTAATTTAATTATATGTTTCATTTTATATTAATGTAAAAAGGAGGCATGTATCATAGTTATGTGAAAAAAAATCTCAGAATAAATCTGTCTTATTTTTTTAATATTGAAATGGTGATTATTTTTCTTTTATTGAAAGACCTCTCAGATTTGTCTTCCGTAGTTAAGATTTTCAGGTACACTCAGGCCACTCCACAGAGATAGTGGGCTCGGGAATTACAAAATTATTTTCGGAAAGTAATTTTATTTGATTATTATAAATGTCCCTTTTGTTGGTCAGAATCATTTTCTTGCAGGGCGGCAAACTGAAGTTTGCCTGGCGCCATTATAAAAAAAAAATTAATAGCCCTGGAGAAAATGAGTTTAAAGTTTGTTTTGGTAAACTTAACTAAATAGAGAAGGAACAATCTTTGTATTATTGTATAGAGTTCAAGTTTTTGAAAGAGTACAATTGTAAGAATTCCTCATTTACGGATTGTATAATATCGAAGGCTTTGATTTGGGATTTATTACATTATTTGAACATTGTAATTTTAAATTATTAGATTTTAAACGCTTATTCAAACTTATTCAGTTTAAAATTACTTATTTAACGAAGCAATGGTTTTAATTATTTTTGCAACTATAAAACATCAGTGGGCCATTCTAAAGGATTTTTTGATCGGCTGCGCGACCATATCCGCGATTTAGCTGGTTTTGAATAAGAAATTCACGCCGACTTTTTTTTTTAAATTTGACTTTTCATTTTAAAGCTGCATAAAAAATGCAATTCATACTCGATTTTAGAGTTTAGTAGCTAAATTTATTCGTTTCAGAGAGTAGTTTTTGGGAAAATATTTACCATAGACGTGCATGCATGTAAATCACGGGTATTTTATTTTTTAAAGTATTTAACGCTACAAGAAAAAATATTGCAAGAACTCCGTGAGTTTCTAATTTAAAGTTTAATGTAGAATCCGAAGTTCAACAATTTAAAAATTGATCTTGCTTTTTTTTGTGGTTTTTAAGAAGGGCCCGAAGGGGGACTCAGTGGGCTCTCTAAGGGTACTTTGTAAAGGCTCCCTTTGGTTCCTTTGGCCGGCTAGGGTTACTCTTGTACAAAAAAGTGTCAGAGATTTTTCTGTGCATTTTAATTCCTGGTGTAAAATGCATTTTTGAAAGCAGCTCAATTTTCACGGTTTTCATGATTTATCTTGAAAAATACTGCTTTTCGTGAAGAACGTTTAGAAAATGAATGCGAATTACAAAATTATAAAAATTAAATTTGATGCATGTCACAGTCGCAGCAAGTTACATTTTTGCATCTCTTGTTCGGAAACATTTTACTTCCACAAAAATTTATCGATAAATTAGTAATGTGACTTAAACTATATCCGCGACCAATCAAAGAGGTGCCCGATAAGAAGCATTGCATTAAAAGTATTAAAAATTTTGAATCTCTAAGAATGCCGTTTCCGTCCTTCGTTTTTTAATCATCATTAGGCGGCGAAAATATTAAGATTTCAATCCCTTTTAAAGACACTCGGAGCTGCCAGACGTAACCACCAATAAATTAAAAACACAATTTTTCTTTGAAGCAAAATAGCGTGCTCCAAAAGCATGAAATTTTCAAAATCTAGTAGGATTGTATACAAGAATACATTTCTTCATGATAAAATGTTCGCTTTGTTCAAATATTATAAATTATTAAAGTATAAGATCATGATAAAAAATTCAAAAAAGTATTTTTTACCAGAACGTTCCGTGTGAGAATTAATCCTGACATCCTAAAATGACTGATGCTATGCTTTAAAAACCTTTTTATCTCATTATTATTCGAAAAACAGTAAAGTACATAAATGGATTCAATTTAAGGGATAACTTTAACTGCTGTGGAGATTCAAAACTGGAGGATTGGAAAATGGAAATGGGTAGGGGTGTGACCTACTTTCTTTCTGAGCCGAAACGTGAATTGCCGCTTGTCACTTAACCCGAACCAGCAATTTACTACTCAGTTTTTCGCGAGTAATTAATGAATAATTTTAGTACCTTTCTAATGTATTTACGAAACATCAATTGGCAGAGAAACCCAAATACATTAATCACTTGCGAAAAATGTTGGGCTTCAAATAATTAATATATTAACACATTCGAATTCTGTTGATTAAAATAGAATAAAAAATTATTCTTTATTATTATCTTGAATTTTTTTCTAAGCATTCTCAATGAAAAAACACAAAAAAACCAAAAACCAAAATTTCATAAAATCAATCTTTGTTTGAATCCCATTTATTGTGCAGAAGTATGTTGAACACAAAATAGCTGTAGTTATTTACGATCTTTAAGCTTGTTATACAACTGCATTATGAAAAATCAACACGTTTCTTCATAAATTAGACTAACTTTGAAGCAGCTTTTTATTTTCATCTTAAAAACTGTTGCATACTTTTCAATACTTTTCGTTTATTGGCCGGATTCTTGAAAAATCAGTGTGAATTCAAAATTCAGAGAAAAGCTTATGTGTTTTTTTTGCAAGGTTACATGTGTAAATGTGCACATAACATTCACATATAAAGTATGGAATATAGCAATTAAATCGATGTAGAAATGGGCGCTCAGAATTTTGACTGGAATATAACAAATGTTCGGAATGATCCAATTATTTTCAACGATACAAGAGTTTGAAATAATTAAAAATAAAACCAAATCATTTTCAACCAATAATTTATTGCTGAAAATTTCAAGGTGCAATCTAACCAAAAAGTTTAAACACTTTAAAATTTACAGGATTGAATTGTTTAAAAACGGGAAAGACATACAACTTTTATAATATTTCAAATAATTGTGACTTTTTCATATATTAAACTAAAAAAGGTTAAGAATCCACTCATGTTCCAAGTTAAAGAAATCTAATTGTAATAGATGCGAACTATTTAATTGTTTTTACTGAAATTAATACCAGAAAGTTAAAAAATTAACAGAAAAAGAAACCTAAAGAAACATAGTAAGTAAAATGTCAAATATTTTAAATACACTTTATATTCAAAAATGATTACACAAGTTATCCAGTGTATAGCTTCTATCTGAATTTGAATGATAATTTGAATGCTAAAACAAAAGCATAACAACGAACCATCCTCGTGGTGTAAACAGAATTTATTAGCTGCGAACACCTGTCGATTATTATTTATTTTAAATGCTAACAGCTACCATCATGATAACACACAATAAATTAAAACTAATCGATATTGCGGAAATGTTTTAGAGCATACTAATGACTTTCTGGCAGTGAAAAAGTATTTCTGGTTTATTCGATTTGAAATAAGCAAAGGTTATGTCTGGGAAATTGGCTGCTGGTACAAATAAATAAGTAATCTTCTTAACTCACGTGAAGAAATTCAAGCAAGCGCGGGTAAACGGTGAGAGTAACTATGACTCTCTTAACACACTCTCTTAACACACAGACTTTAAGAGCGCCTGTCGCCAGATGTGGGGGTCAAAGTCGGAGAGAAAGATTCTAACGCATCCGCCTATGTAGATGACCTATACGTATACACTAGTACACCTGCAGGTTTGGAGGACTCAATATGCCGAATTAACGAATTCCTCACCAATTCTGAGCTGTCGATTAATATCGACAAGAGTTTCACACTGGGCTTCCGACCATCTGGAAGAGATAAGAAGATGAGGGTTGACACCGAAAACACCTTCGAGATTGATGGGAGAAAGTTGCGATCCATCAATAGGGGTGACGAATGGATGGCCTTAGGGGTTCGTTACAATTAGGCGGGAAGATCCGGATTAGCCCTGAGTACATGCTTGGGTCTCGTCTGGAGGCATTAACAAAAGCGCCACTCAAACCGCAACAGCGGCTCTTCGCCCTAAAGTGTAACGTAATCCCTAAGTTCTACCATCAATTAGCACTTAGGGACCTCTTAATCGGTTCTTTAAACAGAAACGATTCGGTCATAAGATCGGCCATCAGAAAATGGCTGAATTTGCCACATGATGTCCCCAATGCTTACATCTATTCGTCAGTCCTTGATGGAAGGCTCGGCGTACCATCGCTACGATGGATGGCCCCCTGCTCAGGTTGAACAGACTAAAAGGACTTAGGCAAGAAGAGCACCTTGGTTTGATGAATCCGTTCCTCGAGAAAGAGATCGCGATTTGTGAGCATCGACTCTCACATAATCGTGGTCGTATCTCCTCACTTGGTGATATTCATAAGTTCTGGGTCAACCGCCTCTACTATTCTGTAGATGGAGGCGGGCTCAGGGACTCGGCCAAAACACCTCGCCAACATCACTGGGTGAGTGACGGTACAAGATTCTTATCTGGCAGGGATTATATTAACTCCTGTTGGATAAGAATCAGTGCATTACCAACACGATCACGCACATCTCGAGAACGATTCAGAAACAGACGTGGCAGGGCGCGTTGCGATCAACCCGAAACCCTAAACCATGTTCTTCAGGTCTGTCACCGGACGCATGCAGCACGTATTCGTAGGCATGACGCAGTCACCAAATATGTTGCTCAACGACTTCGCGATCATGGAAGCACTGTCTTCCATGAGCCGCGCATTAATACCAGTGAAGGTCTGCGAAAGCCTG
>JAAAKG020100369.1:0-15915 GCA_010014905.2 Druon quercuslanigerum | reverse complement strand
TAATATGCATATTATATATACCAGAAAAATATAATCTTAAAATCGACGCATGCATGAAATTAAGAATCACGCGAAACATTAAAATCGCCAATTTCTTCAATTGAGAACCCTCGGAAAGCAGAACCGAGCGAGCGCTCAACCTAGTATGACGGGGAGGGGATTGCTTGACAGACCTAAAGATTCGATCTCCGAGAGTCAAAATTGTAATACGTTTTTTAAAGCTTAAATCGAGATATCTTCGAAACTATAAAAATTTTGAGATTTGTAGTATTTTTTATTATTATTATCAGAAATATATGGGTAATTCCATGTCAGATTCACCACTAAAATTTAAATTCACTCAAAGTTATATTTTTCTTGATTTTAACACAAAAATAGAAGACGCGTATTTTTTCTTTTTAATATGATATGTGAAATTCACAAGTTATCATTATTTGAACTTTCAGAATCTAATGAAGATCACCTTTTTGAAATACTCAAAAGTAACAATTTTTTATTCATTAGAATCTGGATGTTTTATAATGAAGTTCATAATTCTTTATACTTTGACTGTGTAATATGCGAAAAATATTTATTATTTATTTATCCGGGAAACATGCAAAATTGTTTAACAAATTGCATTTACAAAAAAAAGGTATCTCCGAAATGAAGTTTTTTCCTATGTAATTTTCTAATATACTTCAGAAAGTATCTCACGAAAATTTCAGAGTGGACCGTCAATAAGTTTTTGAGATATAACAAATAATGTAGAGCCGTGCTGCTTTGAGCGCGAGCTGCTGCGTCGTATTACCCAGTCTACCACGAGCATGTAAAGTCGAGTTCGTTAACTTACGTAATCGTGGATATTTTCCCAAAGGCTTCCAGTCAATCAACTTTGAATGAGAGTCAGCTATAGTTTTTTTCAAAATTCTGTTAAATAAATTATGTTTACTAAATTCGTTATATGCATAAACAATGTTTTTATTATTATCAAAAGAACAATTATTCGTATAAGCCGTAGTATTGTGAAGAAAAATATTTCTTTACAGCACAGTAAAATCGTTAGATACGAATTTCCTTATCTATTTCGCTTTTCGTTTCAAAGCTCGCATTGATACATTTTTTGAAAAGCCAGCATATTCAAAACTAGGATAAGAAGAGTAAATTTTCACTTTTAATTGGTGCTTTTGCACGGGTTTGATGTAATGTAACTTTTGTGTCCCCTTTATTGTTATGCAATTTTCAAATCGAACTTTTAAAAAATTAAGCAGCCGCTTTATAATCTTGTTCATTTTTGTAAATCATCGATATATTAGAAAAACACCCGTCATTCTTTGCCCATTCATACAATTCCAATGCCGAACTTATTTGACTATCTACACAGTTTTGTAGACTTGCTCTTCCTGCTTTTCTTTTCAGAGCCCCACCTGCTCCGTCACTACGGCCTTTTCCATATGCGGTGGCGTGGAAATGCCACTTTTCAGAACGACCGAATTCTTGCTCATGGTGATAAATAGTTAAAAAATGTTTCGCGTTTTTGAATTGCTGGGGCGCTGTGTTAGAAAAATAAATGCATTCACTCAGATTTGGATAGAAGCTCGAAAGAAAATTGTTGAATTCTTGTAAAAATACGTAAACTACGACTGAATCGTGGTTTTTACAGTCCGAAATAAAAACCAAAGTCTTGTGCTGAATTAAACCATCATTTTTGAAATAAAAAACTAATGGAAAAATTGTTGCCTGGTCGTTATTCCAATAAACATCAGGGACAGCATTTTGGATAACAAACGCATAATTTTCTGCAAAATCACAAATTACAAGACATTGCTCATCTTGCAAATTTTTTTTACATTTTCGTAACAAGTTGCCTGTTCATTTGCGATAAAAGAATGAATAAGGAATGCTTTACCGGATTCGCAAAAGTTTTGAATGAATTGTTTGGTTGAAACTGTTAAAGATTTATAGTTGTTCTAGGTTGTGAAAGCCTCTGTTTGTAACTTATCTTCGGAACGTTACTTTTATCAAAAACTGTCGACAAAATATTGGACAAAATTTTAAATGTGGGGCATTCTTGACATTGTCCAAAAAAAACATTTCTCTGTCGGATTTGGGCAAAGTGAAAGCCACAACATATCTTGATAGTTGCTTACAGAATGTTTTTTTTTCAACAAATTCACGATGTGACTTCCTGTGAAAGGAGGAATTATTATGCTACTATCTTTGCAATATTACTATGAAGTGTAAC
The DNA here is from genome assembly GCA_010014905.2 of Druon quercuslanigerum. Taxonomy (NCBI): domain Eukaryota; kingdom Metazoa; phylum Arthropoda; class Insecta; order Hymenoptera; family Cynipidae; genus Druon; species Druon quercuslanigerum. The sequence goes on along the minus strand of JAAAKG020100369.1, from coordinate 13,691 downwards.
TAAATATTCAATTGTGTCTTAGAATTTTTGATGTTTTTAAAATAAATGAAATCAGGTGAAAATAATGAAAAACTTAATAAACAAATTTAAAAATTGGAGTTTACTGATTTGTTTTACGATCATTTAACTTAACTCAATAATTGCGTTAAATAATATTGAATTTTATCAAATAACTTTTTCTACGCTGTTTATCTGATGCCATTAGCTGCATATTTTCAAGGATGGGACAAACGCAAACAATATGTGTTCCGCCTGAACCAGCCAAAATACAATGCTCTGGGTTGAGCGAGCAAAATTTACTTTTTGCCCAGGCATTGAAGAACGAACATCGTCGTATTCATAAAACTCTTTAATTTTAGTTTCTGTTTCGGCAGAAGTAACTTTACCTGCAATTAAATGAACCGATAAATTTAAATTTAAAAAATTTTCAACATGGCTTACGTTAAATGTTTGTGCAGTTAACAACAATTAAAATTAAGTAATAATAAATGACTTCAAAATTCGAACTACTGTTAACCAGCTCTGTTGGGAGGTGTTGAAAAAATCCCCGCTCTTAGTGTAAACTCTCGAGCTTTGCGTATGAAGTAACGCGAAGTATTCATTAATTTAGCTGTCTTACGCACAGACCATTTTGTTCCCCAAACTGTCAATATTTAAATTTTCTCTTGCTGGCTTTTATTTGGGTCATGAAACTTTGCTTTTAATTTAGAAATAAACTGAGGACTATGTTCATATTCATCCTGCAATGAGTGAATATGACACAAATATTTAAATGTAAAAAACATTGATAATTAATAAAAAATTTCCAAAACATCAACTTACTTTGGATTTAGAATCGGAAAGCGAAAAAATTTCGTCATCTGAGATGTCAGGGTCAGAGTCACTTGAATTCTCAGAGTTAGAGTTAAAGTCATTTGACGTTTTTATTGTGTCTGAATAAATTAATCGCATACATACAAAAATCATAACGTGATTTGGAGAAAATTTGACCAACTAATAAAGCAAACACTGGGTTTTGAATTTTACCACCGACATTTTTAACAAAAAATGCAAAATGCAAAATTAAACACTGCGTGAATGAAGCTGAACTGCCGACTGTCAGAAATCGGCGCATGCAAGAAAAATGGCAAATACGCAAAACATCGTGTTTTGTTTTGGTCGTGGTGTCAGCAAGCAAGATCTTCGTCCCCGCTAGACACAATCTTAGAACAAGGTCGCACGTGTATCGGTCAAAGTAACACGGCTCTACATTATTTGTCATATCTCAAAAACTTATGGACGGCCCACTCTGAAACTTTCATGAGATACTCTCTGAAGTATATTGCAAAATTACATAGGAAAAAATTTCATTTCGGAGATACCTTTTTCCTCTAAATGCAATTTGTTGAAAATTTTTTCATGTTTCCCAGATAAATAAATAATTAATATTATTCGCATATTACACAGTCAAAGTATGAACAATTATAAACTTTATCATAAAACATCCGGATTCTAATGAATAAATAATTGTTACTTTTGAGCATTTAAAAAAATTTTAGTGGTAAATTTGACACGGAATGACCCATATATAATGGAAATAATATGCATATTATATATACCTGAAAAATATAGCCTTAAAATCGACGCATGCATGGAATTAAGAATCACGCGAAACATTAAAATCGTCAATTTCTTCAATTGAGAACCCTCGGAAAGCAGAACCGAGCGAGCGCTTGGCCTAGTATGACGGGGATGGGATTGCGTGACAGACATAAAGATTCGGGCTCCGAGAGTCAAAATTGTAATACGTTTTTAAAACTTAACTCGAGATATCTTCGAAACTAAAAGAAATTTTGAGATTTGAAGTTTTTTTTAGTAATTATTATCAGAAATATATAAATAAATATACAAGCGCGTCACGGTCTGAGGACGAAACAAGCGACCAACATTATTGAAATGCCAGAGAGCTGAAAAACGACCCTAACCTCTAAATTATGCAAATGCATACATTTTTAATTTGGCACAATGCATTTTTTTTCTAGCATCCTTCAAAAGAGAGTCGAGGGACGCCCGTTATGATATGTTATAGCATTCCCGAATTCAGTTTTTAAACATTTTCATTTTCGGGAACTGTACCCGATTGAATACACGATAAATGATCAAATGCTTTTAAGAAGGTTATGTTTGAAAGCAGCTTTAAAGTATACCTCGCCTTTTGTGGTCTTATATCCTTATTTTTACCATTTCAATTAAGATTTTTATTTTTTTTCAAACTTTTACTCGGGTGAACACGGTTTTTCATCATAGCCACGGATTGAATCCAGTGATTGATGAGACGAGGATGCTACAAGTAGATTTAATACGATGTTTGGAATCTAGTGCTGTAGATTATCTCTATGGATATAAATTTTATTATTTCTTTAATAATTTAATAATTTTTTGAGAAAGTCGTCCTTTTTGGTTGAAAAGTCAACTGCTTTGTACACAATTCGTCTCGAATTGGAATGTATGGTGAAAAAGACATCTTTTTTGGTTAGAAAATTAAATTTTTTGTTGAAAATTTATCTTTTTGGTTTAGAAATTGTACTATTTTCGCCAAAAATTTACTTTTTATTTGAAATTTGTATCTTAGTGTTGAAAATTCAGCTGAAATCTTTTTTTGACTAATTTTTTTTTGCTTTGATAAGGGTTACTATATGAGTGCTACAACGTTGGTAATATAATTTTATTTTCAATGTTCTTTTTTTGTGATTTGATAATATTAAAAATAAAAAAGAATCATTCATTGTTTGTTTGTTTTGGTCCAAATCATTTCCATCCCTATTATTATATTATTACTGTTTTCTTCGTTTAATGTCACTACTACGGGAAAGTCATCCGATTCATCGGTTCATCCTAAAATGTAGATTTTCGAAGATTCCCATAAGCAAATTAAGAATCTTCTCAAGAAATACAGAAGGCTTCATGAAAATAAAAAAATGTTCTGAGGATACCTTGGCGAATAATTTTTTTAATTTGATCAACTAAAATAATTTTCAAGCATAAAGGATTCCAAGGGTTTTAAAGAATAATTTGAAAGATTTTAAAGCATTTTTTATTCTTAATATTTGATTTCTTCAACAGTTGAAAAATAAAATCTGAAAAGTTTCATAACAATTTCCATAATTTAGAACTTTTTAAATAGTCGTAGAAACATTTCAAATCAGTTAAAAAGACATTTAGGAATTTTAGAAGCTTTAAAGATATTCAAAATATTTATGATACTTTCTCAATCGTAAATGATCCTAACATTGTTTTCGTCGCTGTGCGATTTGTCTAAAAATTTAATTTTTTATTATTAATGTTCTTTGTTACAATAAAAAAACTACACTTCCTATTCAAAAATAAATCAAAACAATTTTGTAGCTTTCATTTGGGATCACAACTGTTATTTAAGAGCTTTTGTTTAATCTTTTGTCGCTTTTCCACAATTTTATTTCTAGTTTTATTTTTATTATTCATGATTAAGTCCAATAGTATGCATACTATTAAGAAAAGATTTAAAAATCAATAAAAAACTACGCATTCTATCAAGAATTTATTTTCGATTGCTTTTTTATTTTAAAATTCTGTCACTTGTATAAATGCGTGCTGCAAACTTTTTTTATTTCTTTGTTGACGAAGTGAAAAAAGATGTTAAAAATGACCTGTAGGTCACAATTATTCTTCAATTTTCAATTTTTGTTCCGAACAAATTCAGTATTTGTTTAAATTTTTAAAGAGCTGCAAAAAGAAAAATATTTTCATAAATAAATATTTGCAAAACATATGCAGTATGATGGATTATGTTTTTGCTAAGTATATTTATTTTTATTGCCTGTTACAGACATTGATGTATTTTTGCCATTTGATATAATTTATTGAATTTATGTATTAACAATTATTTTGAATAAATCCATAATTTGAAAAATTTAAGGGAGAAAATAACGGAATTTTCTTCTCATTTTCTTCGAGTCTCATTGCATATTATGGAACTTTATTTATTTTCGTTATCCGATATAATTTGTTACATTTATTAACAATTATTGTAAAAAATGCTTGATTTTAGAAGTTTTAGGCAGAATCGAATCGAATTCTCTTCTGAGCTACTACGCTTATTTGGCAATAACAAATTTTTTTAAAGAAAAACATTTTATGTAATGAAGTGTGTCTATGAGCAATGATGATTTTTGTTCATTTTTTCTCAGTATGAACGTCATTTTATAACGTCTCTGAATTGAAAAAAATGTTCTGAGCTGAAAACTATTTATTACAAAATATACGTGTTATTATTTTCTTATTAACTTAAATCACAATTTAGGTAATTTCTAATACTAATGTGGAACTTATGATAAATATATATATTAATTTCTATAATTTTTAATTATATTTGTTTTAAATCGCGCGCCAACAGCGACCATTGAGGTTCACTGCGCTGGGCAAGCGCAGTAGCTCAACATGCCAAAGTTGAGAACACTGACCTGCAACAGGCAGAACATCTTATATGCTGGTTACGTGACAGCTAATTCAAATAAAAATATGATGAGAAAATAAGAAATTAAAAGTAAGAACGAACTTTCTCTACTCTGGCATGTCCAGATTTTGGATTTGTTGATTGATATTTATATTTTTCGTTAGTGAAGTGAATGAATTATATCATATAACGAAAAAGCGCTCACGAGCATCACAGGCAAGTGATCAAACTAGAGGCCTAATGCTACTGAGAAAAATTGTCAGAGAATTGAATAGAGAAATTTTAAAAATCTACATTTTTTTGCTATTTGAAGCTATATAAAAATGCAACTAAACACGAATTAAAACCTCGGCACCGACAGATTGTTTAGGAATTTAATGATCAATGTTTTGAAGAAGAAAAAACTGAGCATCGATGAAGAATTGTCACCTACAGGTTATTTTGCACATCGTTTTTTCATTCCACCCCACTGTGCAACAGATGTATAACATCTAAAAACTTTTTCTTTTGGATAGAGGGGGTCTCAATAATTGGAGATTTATGCTTTTGTACACTCTCTTACTTTATTTTGTACTTATACAAATATTTAAATGGGCGAAATACACTTTGTGCATTAATATTTATTACATCTACAGTTTTGTATATAAATAATTAAAGTTAACAATTTTTTCTATTCAAATAAGTATAGAATGTCCAATTTATCCAGAAACGGTACCTTCCTTTTCAAACTATGTCACACGTGAAAGGTACAGATGCGGATGCGTTTCATTGAACATCTCGATTGGCACTAAATGCAGTTTTATTTTATTTCAGGATAGCGGTACTGCGCTGAATCCGCATAAAAGTCGTAGTGGATTAGTTATTGAATTTGGCCCGCTTTCTAGAGAAGTATTGGTCTTTATGTACCCGCTCATCTCCAGGTATTAGGCGAAATCCGTGAATGCTACCGTACTTCTGATATACACCAACAGTAAAGCCATTTCGAAAAAGCAGGTCACCAGTATTAAAACATCCCTGAGTTAATTTCGTAATATCATGGTTTTCGTCTAAATCTGAATCAATGGAAATATGTATTGAATTAGCATTTAAGTGGTTGACTCAAGAGACATTAGGATTTCACTAACGGAATATTAGAAAGATAAGAAATGTTTAATTACGTAGTTCGCCGGTGTCTCCATTTAGTAGTACAAACTGGCCAGGTTGTCCATCATATCTTACATAATAAGAGCCGCCGCGGACGAATATATCACCAAAATGTATCTGCATTGGTTCAAAAGGTCCATCTGAATAAGTTAGAAAAATATAGTTACTAACTATATTAGAAATAAAAAAGATGTATTGTATACTACCAACTGAATTATACTAAATTACAAATCTGCTAAAAAGTATCTGCAGAATTAAACTTTGAATTTCATTTCTAATTCCTAAGAACTCCAATAGCTGTACTTTAAGATATCTCCAAGTTGTCCAGGCATAACTTCGAGGTAATGAGTGAAATTCCGGAAAAAATCCCAAGTTTAATGACTTTAATGGGATAGTTTCGTTATGAGGGGTCTTTTGACATATCGAAAAGGATAGACAAGGTCAATTGCCAAATCATTTTTTTCTAAAAGTTTAAAAAGTTACTTTTGCATGGACAGATAATTCCTATTGCATATTAGATTAAACTGTCCTACAAGACAAATATGCCATTTATGAGATCATTTGGTTCCAAAATAGTTAGGTGTCTCTGCGCCTCCCAGCTTGGGAACGAATCAGTCCCATAGCGCGGAGCGAAAAGCTACTACAGTCAATAAGATCGGCGCGGTCCGTCTTTTGTTATTTGTTCGTTTTGGTAATAATAAGTTCCGAAACTAGACAACTATTTGGTCCCATATTTTTTTCCGTGCAGTTTCCTGTGAGGGGTTTGACGGCCTCCGCTCCTTGTACAGATATTTACATGTCCATCCTTAGACTAACTTAAGTGCTACTCATATTCTACTATTTCGCCTTACGTAGTAATTTTACTTGAAATTAAAAATAAATTTTTGTTTTTTACTGTCCTTTCTCAGGACTACCGATTTGGCTCTGCCCTGCGCTCTTGCTTTCCTTTACTTCTTCTCATTTCTTCATCCATTTTAGCTCCTCTTTAAACCTCCAGGGTCTCTTAATCTGTATAGTAACCATTTTTCCCCTTCGTAATTATTTTCTTAGCATGTATCTTGGGCAAGTCCAGCTAACCCTTATTACCCATATTAGAAATCGCTCATGCATGCTCTCTACTTTCCTATGTTCTTTCCTTCCCTAAATCTCCACTCCATAACACAAAACCGCTCAAACCAACGCGTCAAAAAACCAGACTCTCATTCTCCTATCATCCTTGAACCTTTTCTTTCCTTTACGCTATACTTGGCCCATTACCTTAGTCGCAAATTAAATTCTTATCCTAACCTGCATCTCGTTTCCCCTTTCTGCCTCTAACAAAATCCTAGGTAACAGAAATCCTCCACAATTTCCACTTTTTGTTCGTTCATCTCCCATACCTAATTTATTTTGCTCTTTCTATTTCTGAAGCATATCACCTTTGCCTAGTGGATAAATAACTAAATTAAAACATTATTAATTATTAAATTTGTTATTTGAATAAATTGAGGACTTTATTTATGTGCTGATAAGATTATTTAATTGACTTTATTTTTATGTTTTGCGAAAAAGGTAGTTAATTTAAGATATTGTAACAATCAATTATTAGAAAATACATTTAGATTTAAATTTAAAACATTATTTAACCAATCATTTATTTATTTAGTTTTTTGTAGCAAAAGACTTATTTATATTTTAAGTTACATTCAGGGCTTCTATACAGAAAAAGTGCACTTACCAAGGTGAGAACTCATGACTGCGTGTTTATATATTTCCGGGGAACTTTGTGGTGACCTCACAGGAAACAATATATATTTTCAAAATACATCTCTTTCTCTTTTAGTAAAAGGTACAAAAATAAATGGAATTTTTGAAACCTTGCGATTTCCAAAATAATAGGACTGAGCAACTTTTTTCTTTAGTTGGTATTTTCTTTAGATGGCTATTGGTAGGACATTAATCTTTTTTGAACTCACAGAAAATTGAGTATACTTTCACTAAACTGTAAAACGTTTTCCTACATTTTTTTCAACAAAATATTTCTTTAATTTTCTCCTCTTTCTTTTTCCTGTGGAATATTTTACTCTAAAATGCAATAGGAATTATTAAAAAACGGTTCGGCCATTAATCCTGTTTTAGTATTTTTGATATGTCAAAAAAAAACCCTAAAGCCTGGAATTTAATAGTGTTGCAAGAATTGCCAATATCTTCGATGTCACGCTCGTTTTCTGATCAATCTCTGTTATTGCATTCTCAGTAATGGAACCAGCCAAGGGACTTCGGAGCATTTTCGAAGTCTAAATCGATCGGACAGTTCCAACTTTTCGAAAGGAGGCTACTTCGATAAACAAAAACGATGTAGTTGCTCTGAGAGCTGCTCTGAGGGCTTCAATCGCCCAGATTTAGGGTGAACTAGACCTTCCAGCAGGGAAAACATAATCTCTAATATTAGGAAATGATAATCTGGACGAGGAAAACACGGTTTTTGAAAACAATATTAAAAAGCTAAAAGAAGAGTTGTTCCAGTTCCAAAAGGAGACTTTGTCAAAAAAGTGATTCTGCAGAAGCTCAAGGAGACTGAGTCATATATTAATGACCTAGTCTTGTATATTCAAGGAAGTTTCTCAAAAAATAAAGTAGAATTTATTGCAGTAGAATCAAGAGGCTCATCCTTCTGCCACAGGGACGTTGAAATTTGTGAGAGCAGTTACGTTCTTCAAGTCTAGACTTGCACAGAGTATTAAAATTAACATTCAATCATAGAAAGTTTTTGTGAGTACGTTGTACCCTTTTAAAGTGAACCTTGATCCTGCTTCTAGCGTGAAATAGCATCCCGTCTGGATCCCCAAAGTTGAAAGGATAATATCGAGGCTATCCATAAGTGCAAAAAGGGGAAAGCCCCTGGACCTGATTGTGTTTCCGCGGAGATTTACCTAGCGTTCCCTAAAATAGGTGTTAACTATGTTGAGTGTCTCTTCAGTAGAATGTGAGATACTGAGGAGGTTTTCCCTTTTTGGATAAGTAATCTCAGGAATATCTCATTTAAGAAAGTATATAAAGAGGACCCGGGCTCATACAGAGATATCGCGAATATAAATGTCTCGAATTGTATACAGCTATATTGTTGAGAGAATACGGATACTATTTGACGCTAAGAGATATCTAGAGCGAAGAAGGACCCTCCAGTTACTGTTGAATAATCATCTAAACCAGAGGAGGTCGAAGCATTTTGAAAAGAAGTCTAAGAAGTTCAGCATAAACTGGATGAAGACTCATAGGAGATAAATAGGTTCAAGGATCTATGTGATGCCCTCATAAAACCTGAAGACCACCCGTCATTAACGAGAAGGTGAAAAAGGTACTAAGAGATATGAAGAACTATTCCGCTCCAAGACTAGATGTTCTTAAGACCTTCTAGTGGCAGAAGTTTCCTTAATCACATTAGTATCTATACTGTATTTTCACCTCATATTTAAATATGCAAGAGCTAATTACGGAAAGGTTGGTGGAAGGGTGCACAGTAATCTTAACGAAAATGGGCAATTTAGCTGACCCGAAGAATTACACGCCAATCACTTGTCTTAACATACTGTATAAGACCTTCATAGCTATTCTAAATCATAGGATTGTTCGGACAATCGGAACTGTGTGACAAGGAACTTATTAACAACGCGGCTCAAAGAAAGGCGTAGCAGGATGTCGGAAGAACCTGCTTAATAAATACTTATCATCTATCTTTTGGAAAGCCTAAATGGTGATGTTGCACATCGCCAGGTGCATAGAATAATTGATGCCGCTTTGAAAAATCAGATTTACGATCTTATCTGGAAGACATCGTGTGAGAACTAAAAAAGTGAGAACTCAGAGAGGTGTCTTGAGCCCACTCTACTTTTCCCTCAAATTATTGCCGCTATCTCCAACACTTTGCTATTCCCAGGGTTACTGTTGCGGCAAACCTGCAAATCAAAACCACAAAGTCGCTCACGTATTTTACATGTATATCTTTACATGTATATAACATCTATATCTAGGGATTGTTAAACGGTAAAATAAGGGGATTGGAATAAAATTTAGATTAGAATAATGCACCAAGGTTTATTTAAAGAGAGGAAAACTTAATAACATCTCTAAAGACACTAAGCTCGTCTATAGAAGCGCTATGCATCTATAAAGGATACTCTTCGAAGTAGATCTCATTTGGTAGTTTTGGTCTTCTGAACTGTCGGCGAGGAACAAAGTATCTGCAACGGACACGCTTGTCGTCCCAGTAGTACACTATTTAGTTGAAGTGGGTTTATGGAAGAAGAACACGCACAGATCTCTTGATATCAGGACAAGAAAGGTTATGTGCATAAACAAAAGAACGCATCTTAAGTCTTTTGTTCTGCGACTATATATCTCACGCCGTGAATGTGTTCGAGGAATATTGAATCTTGAATGTCTTCGAAACAAGAATATTCTGGGTGCATCAGATAGATTCGCAAATGAAAGAGACTCTCTTCTTAAAATGGCCATGAAGCACAAAGCAGTAGGCAAAGAAGCGTTTCCGTACAAAGCAGCGGGGGACGCTAGTGCAACATTCGGACTTAACTACAGTAAAAGGCGTGAACAAAATGCATAAAATATCATTTTTCTGGAGTACTCACTTCTGAAAGCCCAGGTTAAGAAATCCCAGTAGAAAAATTTCCAGTTGTGGAGGATCAGTCAATGCGTGTGAGCTTAATTTGCTTTCCTTATATCACACGAATTGAAGGTGGTCACGGGGAGTTACATTTGCGCATGTGAAAACGGTTAATTTTCTACCTTAACATACCGTCGCCACATTTTAAGCGAAGACAATCCCGATAATAGCTGCATATTCTATAACTTTATATTCTCGACAATTGTTCTGTTGGGAACTCGAGGCCTCACCTAGTTCTTCTTGAATTCGAGAAGCGAAACATGTTCGTTATCGAAATATTCTGTTAAACTAATTGTCCTTATCATCGATGCTTTTTGACATGTTAAGCTTTCACTGATTAATAGGCTGGGAAGCATTCCTGCTTATCAACAATATGCTAAAACACTTTCGGTGAAAATGCAGAAGGTGGTTGTCCTTGGGTCGATCAGTGTCCTCGGGTGCCATAATCATCTGTGGTCTCCGACTACCCCTTAAGCAAATGCAAAGCAAGCACCAGTCGACTGCTCTGCACCTATGTACTATTCTAGGAACTTTGTCAGGAATGCCATAAATAAATTTTAGAAAAACCAAGGGACTATCTCACTCTTGATCGGATGTTTTCCTATATTGTACGATGTCCTAAAGAGTTAATTCAATTTTTATTCTACCGTCTAATCGCTGCTAAAAACTTTCCGTAATGTCTTTAAATCAGAATCAGTGGGTTTAATTTAAAACTCAGTAGAAAATGTCTAGAATTGTTGTAATTCCAAACATAACTTCGATCAGTGTCCCCCTGAAATCAAAACAACCCCTCTTAAAAAATGTTGTACTAAAATATAGTATGACTATACAATACTCAAGGAAGAGAGAACACGCTAATTCTTCAAGCCCTGACCTCCCCATCACTCCTGAGGATTCGCAAAGGGTCCATTACGAAAATTAGAAGAAATCACCCTCAGAAACAAAAATAAAAGGATTACAAAAACTTTAAAACAACAAAAAATTAAACCTTCGTTAAGTCTGTGCATTGACTATTACGACGAGGTTTCTGTGAAATTTTAGCAGTTCCATGCTGCGGAAATCTATTTAATGAAACTGTTTAAGTAAATTGTAAACTTTTAGCATATGCATAATTGATCTCAAAAAATGATAATATAATAAATTTAGATTAAAAAACAGAGGAAGTAGAGGTTACATTTTTAAGTCTCTGTAAAATTTAAAGCAGCACCTAAATGGAACAAACCTACCTCACTGCACATACAACAACTAACGCCATCAACTATAAGCAGACGCATTACCAAGTTTTTCTGAATATAGAACCTAATTTTGATAACTGTGCTTGGCCGCTAAGATAGAAACCACAAGGTACATTTAAAGTATTCTAGTGATATATTCGACATACCAGTCAACTATTGATTTATAACCTAATTATTAAGCAAAGAACATGTACATAGTCAGAAAATGCAGTTGTTGAAAGCAGCTGACTAGATATATGGAAATTTGCATAAGTAGCATCTAGAGTCTCTATTCATGGAAGGTTAAGAGTGATCACTGACCGTCGCTTTTGAATGGCTTATCAATTATTCTCGGGATAAGGTCCGCTGGTTTAACATTCGTGAAAAAGAACTCAAGAGTGAATTCGGCAGCTGTTTAGTACCGAGTATTGCTCTACTAGTGAAATGTAATAGTACATCATTTCACTTGTTTCACGAGAATACTTCCTTTTCTTGAAAATAAATTCAAACACACATCCGCTATAGTTCCTTCGCGACGTATTGGAGAAAACAATGGAAAAGTCAGCCTCTCTTGCCCATTCAGCATTAGAAAGGTGATTTTAATTTTTAATTAATGTAACTGTTTATTTTTTCTGTACTCCCTTATTAATTTATCTGTTATCTTAACATTACCTCATTTATTTCGAACACTTTATTTTACGTAGTCCCCATAGGATTGTGAGTGACTAGGAACTCACAAACAGATAATTGTTCAGGCCTTACAAACCTGACATGCCGCAAGTTTAGATTTATTCATGTAAAATAAAGGAGAAATCCGCGTTTTTCTAAAGATTTCGTTAAAAAGGTTGGGAGAATTATTTTATTAAACCTAGAAAATAAATGGCGGCGGCTACATTTAAAAATAAGTGTTTGTGAACTTGAAATAATTTCTTTTCTTCACGTACCTTTAAGGAATGTGTTTGGGGATGGGCTCGGGAAAAAGCGCTCAACGCGTTTACCAATTCCTCCACCTTGCGAGCTTAATTCTATAAAAAGAAATTGCAATGGATCAATATTTCGTTCCTAATACTGACACTGAAAATAAGGGGTTGCGACATTCACATTCATTTTAATCTGGGATCCTTTTTTGGGCATTCTGATATGGTGTCAAAAATAGTCTTTTCCAATACCAGTTTCCGTCTTGGTTCGTTCAATAACTTTAGATTGATAAATGGTCCGAGGCAATGAGCTAAAATCACTTACAGGGTGCATTGTTGCATTGTTTCAATTGATCCAAACTTTAATCTTACAAAAACAAAAAATAGACCAAGTGAACTGGGGTCGGAATATTTTAGGCCCGAACGTAGTTTGAGGGTTTCCTCCAGATTCCTGGTCCGGGCTGGGCTCTTAAAATTCTTAAGGGGTGTGGGTCTGGAACCGGTCCCTTTCAATTCGATAGGGTCCAGATTTTAACCAGACCCTTTAAACCCTTTTAACCGAAACCGGCTTTTCCAATTCTTAAGTGTATGGGTTCGGATCGGAAACGTTATAATTTATTATGGGTCTGAGTCTGGACCGGCATTTCCCAACAAAAAAAATCACGGAAGCTTTCTTAATTATACTATTGGGGTCGGAAATAAATTCAGCATGAAAGTGGAAAAAATATTCTAGCGGTAAAGGTGTTTGAAACTATTTTAAGGGTTGTTTTAACATCCCTGAGAGATTTATGTAAAGAAATCGACATTGCCTAATAAAAAACAAAGCTACGGGAGTTGTTTTATAATCTCATCTTAACAAGAAGGTATTGGTTTTATGTAAAATTTGACTTTGTTAGTTTTTATCATATGTCCACATTTTGAGTCCCCCTGAGTCAGAAAAAAACGATTTTCTATAAGGTTTTCTCTCCGGCTGTATGTAGTCTATAGTCTGTCTGTAGGACAAAATAATCAGGTTATATTGAGTTTGGGTAGACTTTTTATATAATACCTAAAAAGAAAAAATTCATTGGTCAACGATTTTGGATAAAAATTCAATTAGAGACAGCATTTTCAAAATTGTTGCAACTATTCTTTTCCAGATATTGTTAGTTAGTTAGTTAGTTAGTTAGTGGAAGCTCCTAAATGTGTCCCCTAAGGGTTTACATTTTTTTTTTTTTTTCATTCACCCTCTTCCTATTCCTTAACACACCTCCCACACCCTTTTTGGTGGTGGGGGGGGGACCTAC
>JAAAKG020100358.1:0-15916 GCA_010014905.2 Druon quercuslanigerum | reverse complement strand
CAAATAGTTAGAATTTTGATTTAGAATGTAATGGATAAATCTTGAATTTAACACACTAATTTCCAATAAAAAAAAAAAAGAATTTTTACAAAAATAGTCCACTTTTCTACCAAAGAGATTAATTTTTCTACAATATACTTGAATTTTCCACCAAAAGATTAATTTAAAAAAAAATAGTTAAATTTTTGATTTAGAATGTAATAGTTAAATCTTGATTTTAACAAACGCATTTCCACAACAAAAAGAATTCTTAACCAAAGAGATTCATTTTTAAATAAAAAGTTAAATTTTTGACTCAGACTGTAATAGTTAACTCTTGAATTTAACCAACTAATTTCCAATAAAAAAGGGGATTTTCAACAAAATAGTTCAATTTAACGTAAAAATGAAATAATTTAATGTCTACTTTAATAAACTGATTTTCAATTTTAAAAAACATATTTTTTAACAAACAAAAAAATATTTAATAAAATAGTTCAATTTTTAACCAAAGATCTTCTGCCAAAAAAGAAGATTAATTTTCTGCCAAAGACAAATTCTCAACCAAATTGTTGAATACCTAAAATACAATGATTAATTCGTTAGTTTAAAAAACTAATTTCCAAAAAAATAAATGAATTTTCAACAACAAATCATTTTCAACAAAAGAATCCATTTTTCTATCAAAGAGATGAATCCTTAGCCAACAAAAAATTTTCTACAAAATAATTGAATTTTTAACGAAAAATGGAATACTTTAATTTTTATTGTAACGAACTGATTATCAAGAATAAAAATATTTGTAGTCAAACAAACAATTTTTAATAAAATAGTTAAATTTTTAACCAAAGATCTTCTGCCAAAAAAAGAAGATTCATTGTTCGCCAAAAAAGACATATTCTCAACCAAATAGTTTAATTTTTTTAGTACAGTTTTATTGTTAAATATTTAGCCGAACAAACTAATTTCTGAAAAAAACGAATTTATAACAAAATAGTTAAAATTTAAATCAAAGAGCTAAATATTCAACAACAACAACAACAAAATTGTCAAGAAACTTGAATCTTCAACCAAAAAAATAAATTAATCTTCTTAAAAAAAGATGTTTGAATTGATTTTTTTCTTTTTTTTTAACATTAATTTTATCAATTGGAAATATAACTTTTCCATTTTTGTTTTGAAAATATTTTTATGATTCAAGAAATTATTATAATTAAGAAAATTAAGTTTTGTCAATCTACTAGATATGTGTTGTTTAGATAAGGAATATTTTCTTAGATCAATAAAATTTAGTATCATCTGTATCAGTAACGATATTTTCATGATTTAATATTAAGTTCTATTTCCGCATATTTGTTTGAAAATTCGTCTTTTTTGTTCAAATTCAACTTTTACTTATTAAAAATTTTGTTGTTAAAAATTAAATTACTTGGTGGAACTCTGTTGTTTCGAATGAATTTAGTCTTTTGAAAGTTAAACTATTTGTTTAAAATTCTTTTATGTTTAAAAAAAATTTATTTTTTGAAGGTGGAAATTAAGGTATTCTATTTTTGGTAGAATATTGATCTTTTTTAAACAAAGATTTGACTTCTCGATTAAAGTTGAACTTCTTTGTTAAAAACTTGTTTATTTTGACTTAAAAATCCCAATTTTTTATAAAAAAAAATTCGTATTTTCGTGATGAAAATTCAACAATTTAGTTGCAATTTTATTTCATTTGACCGAAAACTGTTTGTTTAGTGAAAAATTGGTCTATCTGGTCAAATTCAACTCTATTTTATTTTAAATGATCATATTCTTGGGTTGAAATATCAAATATACCTTTTTTTTAATACTCCATCTTTTTTAACTAATCATTCGTTTAAACAAGCGAGATAAATTGTCAATTAAAATGAGATTTTTTGTTAGAAGATTTCTTTATTTTAGTTAAAAATGTATTTCCAGAGACGGAAAATTCTCAATTTTCACAGAGCACGAACTAAAAGGAGTCAGTCGTTCGTGCCGCTCAAAATATTTTGCCCGAGAAATTGGTCAGGCCCTAGCTTGGGCTTTTCAGCGCAAGACTGTGAGTGAGCGAGCAGGTTCTAGATTCCAGAATCTAGCCGGACTTCCGCATTTGACAAGTGATCTGGGAATTTATTGGCGTGTCTAAATGGTCGGTTGACCTATACCCAATATACCTATAGTCCTCTAGTCGTATAAGGTTCTATGGGTGATCCGCGAGGTTCTTCCGCATCCACTCCTTCCTTCCACCTTTGTGCTCTCAAACAGTCAAACAGTCAAACTGTTATGCGTTCCGACGTGGCGACCCCAATTCTCACCTTTTCAGGCTGCATTCGTTTTCCGAAATACTCCATCCATCCATCTATCCGTTCAGGTCGTTCAGGTAGAATATTGTAATTGGTGAGTAAGTGGTCGAGGGAGCGGTTGTAAATAAAGTCGCAGGTCGTTTTCTTTAGCGACTCTTGCAGAGCCTTCATGTTGACAGGCACTACTTATACTTACCCCCGACCGATTCGGCCACCACGGCCCACCAGGCGACCGCACCTCCTACCCAGAAGAGGAGCTGCTTCTCTTCTCTTCTCTTCTCTTCTTTTCTTTTCTTTTCGCAATCTTTATCTAGTCAAAAATTTACGGTGGTTTCGAAGAGAACGCTCTGTGGCCCCTGATGTGGCCACGGATCCCATTTTGTCTTACACACTTTACGATCCCCCCCTTGGACTCGGCTCCCGCCTCTGCACTTGTCCAAATCCACAAATCTCAGTAGTTTTCTACAACTGGCTTGTAAATTACGCAATTCCGGACTCGGAACTCTCCAACAGCTACCGGATGAACCTACTAACCGCCTCTGAGAAACGCTTTTCACTCACAGACTCACGGAGTCGTATTTTACAGGTGACATTGAGAAAAAGAATTATTGCGTGGCTACTACTTATTAAACTATTTATCATTTATATATTGATACTGATATTGCTAAAGGGCTCTTTTATTTAAATTACGTAATGGATTGTAGGATAGGGATTCCCTCTGTAAGACCCCCAACCTCCCCCTCCAACAGCCCCTCTTACTCTATTATTCTACGTAATTTTTGGGTTTCAGAAATCTTTTGCTACCCGGTTAGAGTTCTTGAATGCCCAGGAATTTATGTTGATCACTCCCGAGAATATGCTCAGCATTTAAGCATTTAAGAGAATTTAAAGCATTTATTGTTTAATCAAATGTATACCATAATTACTACAAATATTTTCATAAAAATAATTAAGAGTAAAATAAACATATACATTATTAAATTAAAGAGTTGTTACAAATCAGATAATTCGATGCCAGAGTTAGGGAATTTTCCAAAAAACTTAAGTTAATTTTATTATTATGGCTAAAAATCGTAACTATTTGATTTTCTTGATTGAGGAATAAAACTATTTTGTATGATAATTCAACTTTTTTTGGTTGAATTCAACTGTTTTTCATAAAAATATCAAATAACAAGTTTTTCATTGAGAATTCATAATTTTTTGGTTAAAAATTTAATTATTTTGTAAAAAATTATGTTTTGTGGTTGAAAATTAATTGTTATAGTGAAACATGTAGCATGCACATTTTGGTTAAAAATTTATCTTTTTAAGTCGAAAATTTAAATAGTTTCAATTCACCTGGCCCTAAAGCCAACAACGTGCATCAACAATTTCTACCAAATTTGGTTAAAAATTCCTATGTTTAAAATTCTTTTAAAACTCAAATAATTGGTTAAAAATTCATTGAATTTGTTATAACTTTACCTATTTTGCTAGAAAATTGATCGTATTGGTTGAAAAATAGTTTTTTCTAATTTAGAATTTATTTTTTTAACTGAAAATGTAACTTTTGCATTTTATGTCAATAATTTACTTTGCTTGTATTGAAAATTAGGTTTTTGACTGAAAATTTAATTATTCTATATTTTGTTGAACATTTACCTGTTTTTGGCGAAACTTTAACTATTTGTAACAATTCCGCCTTTTTTAGTAGAAAGAATAATATCATTATTTGAAACTTCATCCTTTTTGTTAAAAATTAATTTCTGTGGCTGAAATTGTAAATATTTTGTTGAAATTTTGTTCCTTTTTTGATTGAAAATTTGTTTTACTAACTGAAAATTTAAGTATTATAGTTTTGGTAGAAAATGTGTTTTTTTTTTTGTTAAAAATTCATTCATTTGGTTAAAAGTTAAATTTTTTTTAGTTGAGGAATGATCATTTTAGTAAAAAGTTCACCTTAATTATTCCATTTTTTGTGAAAAATTTAACTTTCTTAGTCGAAATTTAATCTTTTTCATTTAAAAATATTATGTTTTATAAAAAATTTAACTATTATATTTTTTTGTTTTTTATAGAAATTCATCTCTCGAGTTGTCCACTATTTGGTCAAAAATTCATATTTTAGTTTGAAAATTAATAAACGTGATTAAAAATTAATTTCTTTGACTGCCAGAGTTAAAAAAATTTCGAAAAACTTAAGTTAAAGTTAATTTTATTATTATGGTTAAAAATCGCAACTATCTGGTTGGAAAATAATCTGCCTTGGTTGAGGAATAAAACTATTTTGTCCAAAATTTAAATTTTTTGGTTGAATTTAACTATTTTTGTTATTAAAATCCTTTTTGGTAAAAAAAATCAAATATCACGTTTTTCATTGGAAATTCATCATTTTTTGTTAAAAATTCAACTATTTAATTGCAAGTAGAACTAAGTTGTTAAAAACTCGTTAATTTGGTTGATGAATCATCATGTTAGTTAAAAAACCTTTTTTTTGTTATATTTAAAATTCTTTTAAAATTTCAACATTTGGTTGAAAATTAGTTTGTTCTAATTTGGAATTAATTTTTTTAACTGAAAATGTAAGTTTTGCATTTTATGTCAAAAATTTACCTTCTTCGATAAAACATATACTATTTCGTTAAAAATTCTTTTTTTTATGATTGAAAATTTAGTTTTTTTCCTGAAAATTTAATTATTCTATATTTAGTTAAATATTTATCTGTTTTTGGCGAAAATTTAACTATTTGTTACAATTTCGTCTTTTTTAGTAGAAAGAATAATCTCATTATTTGAAACTTTCATCCTTTTTTGTTAAATATTAATTACTGTGGCTGAAAATGTAAATATTTTGTTGAAAATTTGTTCATTTTTTGATTGAAAATTTATTTTACTAACTGTAAATTAATGTGTTATAGTTTTGGTAGAAAATTTATCTTTTTAGTTAAAATTTCTTTCATTTCTTTAAAAAATTAATTTTTTTTTTTAAATTGAAAATTTATCATTTTAGTACAAAATTTACAATTATTATTCCATTTTTTGTAAAAAATTTAACTCTCTTAATAAAAATGTAATATTTTTCGTTAAAAATATTCTGTTTTGTAGAAAAGTTAACTATTATATTTTTTTATCTTTTATAAAAATTCATCTTTCGGGTTGAAAATTCCACTATAGAGTCAAAAATTTATATTTTTGTTTGAAAATCCATACGCGTGATTAAAAATTAAATTCTTTTACTGCCAAAGTTAAGGAATTTTCGAAAAAATTAAGTTAAAGTTACTTTTATTATCATGCTTAAAAATAGCAACTATTTGGTTAAAAAAATAATCTCTCTTAGTTGAGGAATAAAACTATTTTGTTGAAAATTCTACTATTTTTGGTATAAAATTAAAATCCTTTTTAGTAAAAATATCTAATATCACGTTTTTCATTAGGTATTCATCATTTTTTTGTTAAAAATTCATCTATTTAGTTTGAAGTAGAACTAAGATGTTAAAAACTCGTTAATTTGGTTGCTGAATCATCATGTAAATTGACAAACCATTTTTTTTTTGTTAAAAATTATGTTTTGTAGTTGAAAATTAATTTTTTTAATGGGAAATCTAACTTGCACATGATGGTTTAAAAGTTATCTTTTTAAATCAAAAATTTAAATATTTGTTTAAAAATTCTTATACTTAAAATTATTTAAAATCCAAATATTTGGTTGAAAAATCATGCAGTTTGTTAAAACTTTACCTATTTTATTATAAAATTGATCTTATTGGTTGAAATTTAGTTTTTTTCTAATTTAGAATTTATTTTTTTAACAAAAAAGGTAACTTTTTCATTTTTTTTAATTTACCTTTTTTGATAGAAATTTAATCTGCTTCGTTAAAAATTTACTTTGCTTTTATTGAAAATTAAGTTTTTTACTGAAAATTTAATTATTCTATATTTATTTGAAAATTTATCTGTTTTTGGCGAAAATTTAACTATTTCTTACAATTCCGTCTTTTTTAGTTAACATTAATTTCTGTGGCTGAAAAATTGAAAATGTAACTGTTTTGTTGAAAATATTTTCCTTTTTTGGTTGAAAATTTATTTAACTAACTGAAAATTTTAGTGTTATGGTATTGGTAGAAAATTTATCTTCTTAGTTAAAAATTAATTCATTTGGTTAAAAATAAATTTTTTTGTGAAGATTTATAATTTTAGTAAAGAATTCACATTAATTATTCCATTTTTTAAGTAAAATTTAATTTTCTTATTAGAAATGTAATCTTTTACATTAAAAAATATTCTGTTTTATAAAAAATTTAACTATTCATTTTTTTTGTTTTTTATAGAAATTCTTCTCTCGGGTTGAAAATTCCACTGTTTGGTCAAAAATTCATATTTTTGTTTGAAAATTAATAAACGTGATTAAAAATTAATTTCTTTGACTGCCAGAGTTAAAAAAATTTCGAAAAACTTAAGTTAAAGTTAATTTTATTATTATGGTTAAAAATCGCAACTATCTGGTTGGAAAATAATCTGTCTTGGTTGAGGAATAAAACTATTTTGTCCAAAATTTAAATTTTTTGGTTGAATTCAACTATTTTTGTTATTAAAATCATTTTTGGTAAAAATATCAAATATCACGTTTTTCATTGGAAATTCGTCATTTTCGGTTAAAAATGTAACTAAATAGTTGAACTAATTCGTTAAAAACTCATTAATTTAGTTGATGAATCATCATGTTAGTTGACAAACCTTTTTTTTTTGTTTGTTAAAAATTTAATTATTTAGTTAAAAATTATGTTTTGTAGTTGAAAATTAATTGTTTTAATGGAAACTTTAACTTGCACATTTTATTTAAAAGTTTATCTTTTGAGGCCCAAAATTTAAATGTTTGGTTAAAAATTCCTATATTTAAAATTCTTTTAAAATTCAAACATTTGGTTAAAAATTAGTTTTTTTCTAATTTAGAATTTATTATTTTAACTGAAAATGTAATTTTTGAATTTTATGTCAAAAATTTACCTTCTTCGTTAAAAAATGTACTATTTCATTAAAAATTTACTTTGTTGTTATTGAAAATTTAGTTTTTTTACTGCAAATTTAATTATTTTATATTTAGTTAAAAATTTAACCATTTTTGGCGAAAATTTAACTATTTGTTACAATTTCGTCATTTTAAGTAGAAAGAATAACCTCATTATTTGAAACTTCATCCTTTTGGTCAAACATTAAATTTTTTTTTAGTTGAAGAATTATCATTTTAGTAAAAAATTCACATTAACTATTCCATTTTTTATAAAAAATTTAACTTTCTTAATCAAAATTTAATCTTTTTCGTTAAAAATTTAACTATTATATTTTTTCGTTTTTTATAGAAATTCTGCCAGAGTTAAGGAATTTTCTAAAAACTTAAGTTTAAAGTTAATTTTATTATTATGGTTAAAAATCGCAACTATTTGGTTGGAAAAATAATCTCCTTTGGTTGAGAAATAAAACTATTTTGTCCAAAATTTAAATTTTTTGGTTAAATTCAAATATTTTTATATTAAAATCCTTTTTGGTTAAAAATTCAACGAAACTTTTTTTCTTATTGTTTGTTAAAAATTTAATCATTTTTTAAAAAATATTGTTTTTTAGTTGAAAATTAATTGTTTTAATGGAACATGTAACTTGCACATGCTGGTTCAAAATTTATCTTTTCAAGTCGAAAATTTAAATATTTGGTTAAAAATTTCCATATATTTAAAATTTGTTTGAATCTTAAATATTTGTTTGAAAATTCATGCAGTTTGTTAAAACTTTACCTATTTTTCTAGAAAATTGATCTTATTGGTTTAAAATTAATTTTTTCTAAATCAGAATTTATTATTTTAACTGAAAACGTAACTTTTGCATTGTATGTCAAAAATTTACCTTTTGTGATAGAAATTTAATTTATTTATTTTATTTAAAAATATTAGTATTATAGTTTTTGTCAAAACTTTATCTTTTTATTAAAAATTCATTCATTTGATTAAAAACAAATTTTTTTTTGAAAATGTATCGTTTTAGTAGAAAATTCACTTTAATTATTCAATTCTTTGTGAAAAATTTAACTTTTTTGACAGAAATGTAATCTTTTTCGTTAACTATTCTATTTTTTTGTTTTTTGTAGGAAATCATCTCTCTGGTTAAGAATTCCACTATTTGGGCAAAAATTCATATTTTTGTTTGAAAATGCATAAATTTAATTAAAAATCAATTTCTTTGACTAAAAATTCATTTCTTTTTAGTTGAAGATTAGGCTTAAAAAAAACTTTTCTAATTGCAAATTAAACTATTCTAGTTTTGGTTTGTAAATTATCTTTTTTTAGTTAAAAATTTATATATCTCATCGAAACTATTTTGCGGAGAATTAATTTTTTTGGTTGACATTTGATTTTTTAAAAAGAAAACTGAATAATTCTATTTTTGAAAAAAAGTAATTTTTATGAAAAAAATTTTTTTGTCACAAAAGTTCGTTTTTTGTTGGTTGAGCATTTATTTTTTTTTGTTAAAAATTCAACTACAACTTTTAGTTAAAAATTAATTTCTTAGGTTCAAAATATATGTATATATATATATATTTTTTTTTTTCAAACAAAACTAAAAAGTGTTTAAAATGTATTTAGAAACAACATTTTTGCATTAATATTACTATTCTTCAATGCATATAGTTGATTTTATACCTAGAAAAATTTAGAAATTAGGATTTTAATTGTATATTAATTGGACTTTTTTTACCATTTAAATTAAGCGCCCTTTCCGAATTGAAGCGATACATTTTCCCGCGAAATTTAAATACTTTAATTATTAATAATGAAGAAAGAAAATATAATTTTTTAATTCCTAATTCAAACTGCTTATAAATGCTCATTAAATTCTTAAAGCACATAAAGGTCGAGCATATTCTCATGCTCGTGAGAATATCTCCGAGCACTTAAACTCTTTAGAACACTATACCCGGTACTAATCGCTGAATAGAGAAAAATTAATATTTTCAGATTTCAGCGTAAAAGTGAAAATTATTCTATTATTTTGAATGAGCGATTTTTTCATATGTATAAAAATGTCACTATAAGAATATAATTTAATTAAATTAAAAAAATTAGGATTAAATTTAATTCCTTCTAATTGTACCGACCTTTCGGGAAAGTCTTAAGGATGTACACTACGTACAATCAGTCTCAAAAGTCGCCAATTTTTGAAATGATTTATAAATTCGACAAAAAACGATTTATTATTAATTTCTGTAAATATTGTTGATGGATGCTTCTAAGCACACGTCAGAAAAAAATAATTCAGGTTAAAATTGTTTATTGAACAGTAGTTATTTAAAGGTTTAGTTTTTTCTTTCGCCTCATTGTATTCTTCGATGGATTTTTTACAATTCTATTCAGGTTGATTTTATTTAAAAATATTAATTGAGAAATCAGAAAGTTATTATTATTATTATGAACAATCATAGTTTAAATTTTTAGTAATACCACCCAAATGGAATTGTATAAAATTCTTTAAAGAATAAAATGAGACCTTGGCCATTGGGATTTAATAAAAATGGTAACTTTTCCCTAAGGAGAAACAGAAAGCTAAAGCTTTAAAAACTACTGTCAAATAAACAATTTTAACCTAAATTCTTTTTTTTTCTGTAGTGTCCTTAGAAGCATACAAATATTTACAAAAATTAATAATAAATCTTTTTTTGTTAATTTTATAAATCATTTTAAAGATTGACCACTTTTGAGATTGTTTGTACGTAGTGTACATCCTTAATATTTTCCGATTACTTAGTTCCTTTCAGTGAATTCACAAAATATGTTTAATACATTTTTTTTATTCCTTCATGTGGAATTTAAGTTTCGAAATTTTAATTCTAATCAATTTAAGTCTGCCTCTCTAGAGTTAAAATTATTTTAATTCACATATTTTAGATTAAAACATTAATACTGTTTTCAACACTTTTAAATAAATTATTTATATATAAATAAATATAAATTTGAATATTTTCCTAATTTATAAGTAATAAAAAGATTTAATAATAAAAAAGCATAGTTTAAATAAATTCTTCCGTTAAATTGTACTAAGTCGATCAAGAGAAATAGGATTTGCAATTTTTCTAAAATTAGGCGGGGGGTCCAAAAACTTCATTTTCAAAATTCTCTGATTTTTCCTTTACTCTAATTTTTTATATTTCTTGATCATTAATATTCAAATACCAGAATTTTCATCCTTTAATACTTTTAACATAGAATATTTAACAAAAGAATTAAAACAGTATTTCAGATAAATTTATTATTTTACAAATTTATTTATTCATTTTATTTTAAAGCAGTTTTAAGCTGTATCTCGCCCTTTGGGTTCTAATGTTTTATTTTTACTTATACAATAATGATTAATTAATATTGTTATTAAAAATTTATTTTAAAGAAAAAAATGTCTTCTAAGAAAAAAGATAATATTTGAATAAAACACTTTAATTTCCAATAAAATAATTAAATTTTTAACATAAAAGTTAAATTTTTAGCTTAAAATATAAATTGCTAACAAAAATATTATACCAAAATAAAGAATTTTACAACTAAAAAGACGAATTTCCAACAAATAAAGAATTTTCACTCAAGAAGAAAATAAACTTTTACCTTAATTGTTGAACCTTCAAGCCAAAATAATGAATTTTCTCTACAAAAATTGAATTTCCGAACAAAAAATATGACTTTAGCAAAAAAAATGAATTTTTCACCAAATGATGCATTTTTAGCCAAAAAAAATGAAATTTCAAACCAAGAAAATTATATCTTTTTACCAAATAAGGAGAATTTTCAAGCAAAAGGACCAATCTTAACAAAATGGAAAAGTTACATTTTCAGTCAAAAAATTCATTTTAAACCAAAAAAGGCTTTTACACTGAACAGATTATATTTTTTAAACCAAAGCCATAAATCTTCAATGAAAAAAAAAATTTTTTAAGTAGTTTGCTTTTACCCAAGTAGTTAAATATTAATTAAAAAGATTAATTATCAACAAAATAATTAAATTTTTAACCAAATAGCTGAATTTTTAACTAAAAATATAAATCTTTGATAGAAAAAAATATTTCTTAATAAATTGATTCAACCAAACATTCAAAAAAAATACTTGAATACTCACACACAGAAGAAGAATTTTTAACAAAAAAGTTGCATTTTCATTTTAAAAAAATTCAATTTCTTGTAAAAGAGATGAATTTTTTTTAACACAAAGGATAAATTTTCAGAAAAGTAATCGAATTTTCTGTTAAAAAAGATTTCCATTCATGTTTCACGATAATAATATGAATTTAAAAAAAAAATTAATTTTTACAAAACAAAATTTAATTTTTTATCCAAAAAGACGAAATTTTATCCAAAAAGGATGACTTTTTAACTAAAATGTTAAATTCTCTACCAAACAGTTGCTTTTTGAACAAAAAAAGATGAAATTTCTCTTTAAATAGATTAATTAAAAAAAACAACATTTTTTTTTAATAATTGCATTTTTATCCAAACAGAATTTTAATTGACTTTTAAAGATCAAAATGTGAATTTTTTAACAAAAAATAAGTTTCCACGGTAAAAATTGAATCTTTACTCAAAAAAGACGATTTTTTATAATCAAAGAGGGTGAAAAATTAACAAAATAATTGAATTCTCTACCAAATAATTGCATTTTTAGTTTATCGAACAAAGATGCAATTTGTACTAAAACAGATAAATTTTTAATAAAAAAGGACAATTTTTTTTAATAGAACTTTCATGCACTAAACATTTCAGTTATGTTTTCAACAATAAAATATAAATTTTGAACAAAAAGTAAATTTTATACGAAATACTTAACTTTTCAACTAAACATTCGCATTTTTATCCAAGAAAGATAACATTTATCTTAAAACAAAAGAATTTTAAATTCAAAGAAAAAACAACCAAAAATGTTTAAAAAAGTTTAATTTTTATCAGGAAAATATTTTAGTTCTCTTTTCAATAGCAAAATATTAAATTTAAACGAAAAGTCATTTTTCTACGAAATAGTTAAATTTTCAACGAAATAATTGCATTTTTATTCAAGAAAGATGAAATTTCTTTTAAAACAGATGAATTTTAAAAAAAAACTTGAAAAATATTTAAATATTTATCTAAAGTAAATTCCAGTTCAATTTTCATGCCCAAAATAAGAATTATTGTAAACAATAAATTATTTTTCTGCTAACTAGTCGAATTTTTAAGAAAAACATGTGACCTTTTAACAAGATTGTTAAATTTTCAACCCGTTTCATTTTTGTCCAAGAAAACTAAAAACTGTTCGAAAACTGAAAACTGTTCGAAAACTGGTGAATTTTTTATTTAAATAATTTTTTTAAAGAGTTTCGGTTGACTTTTTAACAAAAAAATAGGAATTTTAAACAAAAAGTGCATTTTCTAGGAATTAGTTTAATTTTCAACAAAACAGTTGCATTTTTTTAAAGAAATGTGCAATATTTATACTGAAAAAGATAAAGTCTTAAATAAAAA
Organism: Druon quercuslanigerum; assembly: GCA_010014905.2. Classification (NCBI taxonomy): domain Eukaryota; kingdom Metazoa; phylum Arthropoda; class Insecta; order Hymenoptera; family Cynipidae; genus Druon; species Druon quercuslanigerum. Next base: position 3,123 of record JAAAKG020100358.1, on the reverse strand, counting down.
AAAAAGAATTTTCACAAAAAATAATTTTCAGCCAAAAAATTTTTTACTTGAATTATCAACAAAAAAATATGAATTTTAAACAAAAGGTTATTTGTTCAACAAAAAAAATGCATTTTTATAATCCATAAATACGAATTTAAAAAAAAAAGTTAAATTGGCAACCAAAAAGGATGTCTTTTTTAAAAAATTGTTGAATTTTCAATCAAATAATATCCTCAATATCAAAATATCAAATTTATTTAATTATTTTTAACAAGAAAAATGTTTTTTTAAAATAAGAATATGATTTTTGAACAAAATAGTTAAATTTTTCCAAAAATACTAAAATTTTAAACCAAAATCTTGAATTTTTATGCTACAAAGGTGAATTTTTAATTGAATGGTCGACAAATGTTTAATTAAAAAAGGCGAATTTTTAACCAAAAATGATAATGATGATTCTCTTGCAAATAATTGCATAATTTTAATTATGCAATTAATAATTTTAAACAAAATGTTAATTTTCTACGAAATAGATGAATTTTCAACAAAAAAGTATGACTTTTTAACAAAATAGTTTAATTTTAGAGCAAACAATTCAATTTTTATCCAAGAACAATTAAATTTCTCTTATAACAGATGAATTTTTAATAATAAAAAAAATGGAATTTTTTATCAAAAAACATTTTAATTGACTTTTGAACACAAAAATACGAATTTTAAACAAAAAAGTAAATTATATTAGGAAATAGCTGAATTTTCAACAAAACAGTTACTTTTTTACCAAAAAATGAATTTTAGGCAAAAGTTTAATATTTTACGAAAAGAGTTGAGTTCAAGCAAAGAATAAAATTTATAATTTAATTTTTTAAGTGTAAATAAATTTAATATAAACTTTACTTTCAGCGGCAAAGAAACCTGGTGAGCAAACAAAAAACCTAGCCGACAACAATTTTTAAAAAGTCAGGGAATTTTATTGGTCAGAGAGAATTCAGGTATTTAGAGAAAAAATCGTGCAAAAGTCAGGAAATTTCAATAACTTTAAATAGCTATCAATTTGAAATTTTTTAATTTTAATTTGCAATTGTTTTATTTCAATTAAAAAAATATTCTAGGTTAAAAATATCACAAATTTAAGGTTCTGGTATTTAAGTATTTTTAGGTCAGGGAAAACAGAATTAAACAGGAAAAAAGTAAGGAATTTTAGCGGTAATTCTGTTATAATATTCTTACTTGTAATTTTTTTTCTTTATATTTAGTTTTCTTCTATTTATATTTATTTTTTTGTAGTTGTTTTCTCCTGAAAATTGTCTTTTCAGTTATAAATGTTAATAATTGCTTGAGAATTCAACAACAAAATTTGCTAAAACGTCATCAGTTTTGGTCAAAAACTCCACTGTTTTTTTTAAACTTAACTATTTCGAAGAATATTGACTTCTCCAAAATTGACATTTTGTTGACAAGTCAATTAAAATCTTTTTTGGAAGAGAATTCAAATTATTTTTTTAAATTTGTCTTTTTAAATGAAAAATAATTAATTTAACAAGAAATTGCATTTTTAATAACAATGCAACTGTCCAGTTAAAAAGTCAACAATTTTGTGAAAAAATCATCTTTTTCAGTTAAAAATTCAACTGTTTTGTAAAAATTAAATTATTTCGTAAGAAACTTCCTCGTCGTTTGAAATTCATATGTTGATTTTGAAAAGTCAACTAAAATCCTTTTCGGACGAAAAGTCAAATTTTTGTTGTTGTAAATTTATTTTTGATTAGCCTATTTTAGTACAAATTAAATATTTCTTAGATAAAAATGAAACTTTTGTTGAAAATTAATCTTCTTTGCTTGAGGATTCTACTATTTTGTTTGGAAATTTTATCTGCACCACTTTGTTAAAAAATAATCGTTTTTGTGTTGAAGATTCATATTTTTAGTTGAAGATTTATCTCTTTGGTTAAAAGTTTAACTGTTCTGTTAAAAAGTATTTTTTTTTAAATAAGAATTTAAGAGCGTGGGTAAAAGTTGAACTACTCTATTTAAATTTTTTTTAAATTAATGTTTGCCCAGGCGAAAAATTATATACAGTGTGAAGTATAATATATAATTTTCCTTTGTCTTATATCATTTATATTTAAAACAAATGCGAATTATATTTGGAAATTTAACTATTTTCTTGAAAAATAAGTTTTCAGGCAATTTATTTTGTCTGTTTGAAAATTCAATTTCTGTACAGAAAATTCGTCTTTTTTCTTGAAAGTTCAAAAAGTCACTTTAACTTTTTTCTTTTCTTTCATTTGAAAGAAAAATATTCATTTTTTTTTGTGAAAATTCGTTGTTTTTATTGCAAATTAGTTTATTAGGCTAGAGATCTTTTTTATTTTTGGCTGAAGATCTTTGACTGAAAATTTAATTAACTTATTGAATTTTTTTTTTAAATTCGTTGTTTTATTGGAAATCAGTTTCTCCAACTAAATATTTAACTATTCCATTTTTCTTTAACAATTTAACTATTTTGTAGAAAATTTGTCTTTTTCGGTGGAAAATTAATCTTCATTATTGAAAATTCAAGTGTATTGTAGAAAATTCATTTTTTTGCTGGAAATGTATATCTTAGATGGAAAATTTGACTATTTTTTAGAAAATTTTTTTTTTTAGGAAATTCGTTGTTTTTATTGGAAATTAGTTTATTATACTAAAGATTTAAATATTACATTTGAAGAAAAATATTCAACTATTTGACTGAAATTTCGCCTTTTTTGCCGGAAAATTAATCTTCTTTATTTTTGGCTAAAGATTTTTGACTGAAACTTTAACTAATTTATTAAACATTCGTTTTTCTTTTTAATGGAAATCACTTTCTTCAAGTAAATATTTAAGTATTTCATTTTTCTTTAACAATTTAACTATTTTTTAGAAAATTTTTCTTTTTCAGTGGAAAATTAATCTTCATTGTTGAAAATTCAAGTATATTGTAGAAAATAAATTTTTATTGCTGCAAATATATCTCGTAGATAGAAAATTTGTCTATTTTGTAGAAATTTTTTTTTTTAGATTCGTTTTTTTTATTGTAAAGGAGTCTTTTGTTCCGGTAAATTAATCTTCTTTTTTGTCTTTTCCGGTGGAAAATTAATCTTCATTATTTTCTTC